>JAVFBX010026197.1:0-12989 GCA_034783855.1 Mopalia kennerleyi | reverse complement strand
CCCCCCCCCCACAACAACATGAGGAATGCAGGTGGTCCTCAGTAATATTGGTTATCCCACACTCATCCGACCAGACAAAATATTTCAATTCTGTTGTAAATTTGTAATGTTAAAAGTGATAACATATTGAAATGGATTTCTTTTGTAACATTTTTTATTTTCACTGAAACTTGTAACTGTTTTTTCCCCCTACATGAAGACAGGTAGAGAGAAATGAAAAATATTTACCAATACAACAATTTTTATAAAATAAAACCATCCAATAACTGTTCAATAAAAAAGTTATAGAAACATTTGGAGAATTTCCAAGTTTAAATCTGAAGACCTATCCAAATTGCTTTTGATACTAAGAATTGAGCAATACTGGGGGTTTCTATTGGTGAATAGGCAAGCATTGGGATGTCCATGTAAGACGGACTACATGGATAACCAACTAGAGAGTATTATTAAAACACAATTGTCTGGGAATCTTTTGAGACGTTTGTGTGCCGAAGAATTTCTATTGGCAGAAAACCAGCGTAGTTGCTAAGAAACCGCGGTATCCGACTAGTTGTGATACAGTTATGGAAAGGCTATTCACACAAAGGTTATTAAATCAAAATATGACAGATTTACTTCAAAATCAAAACTACAACTTGCCATAATAGCCATAATGAAGCCGATCACTTCTCACTCTATTGGTTTGTTTATTTGATTGATTTGTGTATTACATGGTACTCATGGCTAGTGCATTGGAGAAAATCGGTAAAAAAAATGAGAACAAACATGCGAAAAGCCACACCTAATATTCAATCAGCGGACATTAAGGCAACGAGTTCAGAGGCCTGACTGAGCCACGGTGTGGTCGACCCAAATGTGAAAGAATTCACTAATTTTAATTGTTCAACCAGCAAGAGTTGAATTATAAATAAAATATCCAGAACATTTTCAAAACAAATTATCAAGTTTGTGCCAGAAAGCCCAGAACATTTATTCAAAGTTTAGACATATTCAATACTTTTCCAATTTATAAAAAAAAAATGGAATTAACTCTCATACTTTAAAAAATATATTTTAACATTAATGATATGGTGGATAATGAATAACAAGAAACCTTTAAAATTGCTTCATGTTTTTGCTTCGGCATGTGAACACATTTATTGAGGGTCAGAAGGGTCAAAATTTGGTTTGAAGCCTTGAAACTGTTTCATTGTTAGATTCATGTGTTAGAACAGAAATGGTTTCTCAAGAAGTAAGCCATCTTTTAAAACAGACAGCAAGATACTGACATACATGGCTATTGAATAAGGGATTACCAAGTGAATAAAGAAAATGATCTGCTTTGATATCAAATCAATAACTAATCAATACATGTACATACAATAAAAAATAATTATTGATTCCAAGGTGTTTCCTACTGTGCTCAACAATATTACATGTATAAAAAATACTTTAGTACAACAAAAAACTGTAACGAAGTTGAGCCGTACTCGTCTCATTCATGAACGTGAGATGTCATAATCGTCACAATATTACTAAATAAACAAAACCATCAAATATGAAGTGTTTTACTTTGTTAGAAAAATAATATTCCTCCAGTGCTATTAAAGACACGGAAATTTGTCCTGTATTAGAAAAAAAATAGAATGTTGCAGAGCTATAAAGAAAACAAAACATTGACAACGCTTATTTCATAGCCAGCCAAAAGGAAACATCTCTTGTCATCGATCACTGACAACAAACAACGACAGTATGGTAGAAACAAAAGACATAAACAAAATGGGCTCATGTTGCCCTTTAGCTCTGAGAGCATACAGCAACATGACGCTCCTTCCGAACCACCCTTGCGGTGTGTTAAAAACAATCAAGCAAATACACAGTTCAGAATTACATTCTTGATGATAGTTTTGTCTAAGACACCAATAATTAGCTATATGAAGAACAGATATGTACAAGGATACATCTCCAGGCGCCTTCATAAACTGGAGTAATTATGTTTATATGCAGGAGTATAGAATGAAAGAAATCAATCTGAAAGATTAAAATCAGAAGGTATTGAGAATAATTTTGTCTGAGACACCCAGAAGGAGCTGAATCGAGCCACTGGCAGAAATACGAACAACAGATCTGTCTGAGGATTAAATGGAGTTTATTATGTATATATGCAGGAGTAGAATTAATGAAATCAATCAGAAAAATTAAAATCATTCCGTTTGTCGGTTGCTTATCTCGGCTTTTATCTCTACGGGTAATCAGAGAGTTAAATATTCGACATACTTTCATTAATCAATCGACCGAGTTGAACTCATTCCGATAGAAATCCGCCTTACTCTACCAACACCTAAATCTGTGCCCCTGAAACGCGACATCTGCGCAGCAAGCGTTCAATATTTCCCCGCAGTTAAGGGAACTGAGGTCATGACTCCCACATATTTCACACGCAATTCTGTCACACGAGTTTCAGAAGGAACAAAGGTACGAAGGAAGTGGGATTCTGGACATTGCAAGAACTGATCGAGTAAAAATACATTCTATGATAAAATCATTCCAGTCATGGTAAAAACTTAAGTCATTTAACTTTCTTCACAAAAAGAACAGCTAATTGATGGAAATGTTTGAAGCAAATGAATTTTAAAAAAGTAGAAATACTGGAGAAAAAGAATTCAAAATCTCATAACTAAGGAAAAGGATTGGAAAAACAATCGCAGCAGTACATTGAAAAATTCAGATTGTCTCTTTACTTAACTTTAGCAAAAAGAGTCTATACCTTCAATGCTTTTTTAAGATAAACGCTCAATTATCATGTACATGTAAGTTTATTTTATTTTATTCCATTCACTAGAACAACCTTACAAAAATTGTAAGTTAGCCTGTTTGAATATTTTTTTTGGACTGCATGGACTTTTGACCTTGACTATGTGTTTTACATGTATAAGATGGAGCTGGACAATACAAATTAAAATGTAGATTTGTCCTTCAAAATTTCCAAACTCTACACACTCTACTGGTATGTCTAGCAACAATTGTTTAATTGTGGGTAGTTAGTATAGTTTAGAATGTTAAGATGTGGGTCAATAAACAATCAGACAAGTCATCCATCTCTGCTATTAGCGAGGTAAATAATAAATCAGGTGTCTGTGAAGCCATTTGTAACTCCCTTGTAGGTCTCAATAGAGAGTTGGCCAGGTGAATTCTACAGTACATGATCATCGAGAGATTCTACCACACAGGGCCCATAGTCATAAAGTTGCATGAGTACATGTATATCTTTAATTTAAGAAATATTTAGGCAGATTTATCCCTTTCTTTCCCATTGAAACAAATTTGACGGGAAATAGTAAATTTTTATTTTTATTAATTTTACTTACAATCTATCACTTAGAATCACCCCCCCAAAAGTTAAGATAATGTTAAGTATAAATTTAAAGTGATGTTTGGAAATTTACTTAGTTTTTCTTACCTTTTAGAAATACTTTCAAAAAGTAGCATTATAAGCTTACATGTAAATATGGACACAGCTATGTTTCATTAAAGTACCAGGGGCCACTTTCACAAAACGTCGTACGACAAATAAATATCGTATGATAAAATTACGTCATGTTAAACCATAGCGTAAAAATATCGTACGATATTTATTTGTCATATGACATTTTGTGAAAGTGGCTCCAGGACTTCTGATTTGAGGCGAGTGATTTGTATTAAAGCAAAGGACAACTCACCTCAAATCTGAAGGCCTGATGTACATTTCGTGGCAGAAAGAAATTTAACATCAAAGCTTCGAGTACAAATTGAATAAATGTATGGACTTAAATTACCGGTAACAGGTATTTTATCCTATTATAAGTACAGACCTTTTAGTAAAGAAAGCAACTTAAACACTTACAATCAAAATGGTGAGTTGAAGTGAGAACATCCACTATCATTAACATGATGAAACAATCTGCGCTGACATGGATGATTCTGGAGAAAACCTTTGTTTTACTTTTTTTTTTTTAAATCACTATCACAGGTCAAAGACATTTTATTGAAAATAGTACCATATTGACATTAATTTGCGCTAAAAACATTTTGGGCACCCATATGTTTTGTGTAACCAAAATGGCTCTGGAAACTTCTCTGCACTCTAGCATGTCTAGAAGTAAGTGTAAAATTGGGGAATGATGAAGCGACTATGCTTTCAAGGCGTTAAGAGGCAGGTCAATTAACCATCCGATCAGCCAAGTCATCCATCTATGCTATTAGCCTCTGGCATAAATAATAGAGCAGGTGTCTGTGAAGACATCTGTAACTCCTTCGTGGGTCTCGCTAGAGAGTAGTTAAGGTGAATTTTGCAGTACGTGATCATTGAGAAAGATTATCCGTAGGGATCTAATAAAGGACATAAGGGTCCAGACTTCTAAAAGCTTTTTCACATGAAAGTGATGATATTCAAGTTGAAAGAGTCAGGAACAGCCTATTTGGTGGAACTTGAGACACTTCTCAAAACTGATTTTCTATAAACGTCTGAAAAATGCAATTGACAATGATGTTCTATCATCGTTGATTAATGGCATTTTGTTTTTTGATCTGACAACTTTATCTATGAACACGCGAATGATGGGGATAATGTTCAATCATACAAGCTCACTGACATTCTGTTGTTTGATGTGACAACTTTTCTTGAAACACACGAATACTGAAGGTGTCAATGTTAAATTATATAAGATCTCTAATGTTTTGTCGCTTGATCTGACAACTTTTCGATAAACACCTGAAGAATGAAGGGGTCAATTAAAGTCCCATCATATAAAATCCCTGACATTTTTTTTTTGTGATCTGGCACTGTTTGAGACCAAATACACCTCCACTAGTCTTATTAATTTATAGTCTGATTATTTTGTTTTGGGTGCAAATGAAGTTTATTTTCATTAGATCACTGCATTTTATATTTGAAATGGAAACATCCATCTGCTTACAATAAAGGAATGTCCATAGGTCATGGTCAGAGTTCAAAGCTCATATGCCCTACTTATATACCAGTCGATGGGTCTTGCCCACAGGTCAAAGGGCAGCCCATGGGCCTTAAGAGAGGTCAAAGTTCCCTGGTCAGAGAGCATTCCATTACCCTGGTCACAGGTCAAAATCTAGAAACACTATGGCAGGCAAAAGCTATGAGCTCTAGCTGTGACAGGCAAAATCTATGGTCTCTGTGACAGGCAAAATCTATGGTCTCTGTGACAGGCAAAGTCTATGGACTGATATGCAAAGTCTATCGGAACTGTGTTTTAGCAAAGTCCATTAGATCTATGGCATAGCCAAATCCATGGTAACTGTGTCATACGATAAATTCTATGCAAACTATGCTGAAATAAAGCCTTTGGGATCTATGTCATAGCACGGTTCATGGGAATTATTGTAAACTTCATGGGACTTGTGGCAAAGCTAATTCTATGGAACATGTTATGCCAAAGTCTATGTGACATACATGTATTTTAAAGTAACTGCTATGGTCCATATATTATATTTCTAAAAGCAATCACACTGGCACAGGGATGTAGATCAATTAAAATTGATGAGTCATAGTACAAAACCTCTATGGAAGCTATGCTATGGGGGTCACTTGTGGATATCTGTAGTGTATGTACATGTAAGCGTCCTAATTGGTTCTCTACCCGATCACTGGGACGTGCTGTGTCTACTGGGCCAATCATTCACTGTGCACAGTATTAGGAAACTTTGGCTCTGAGAGGAAAAGCAGTGGTATTTGAGGGTAGTTCATCAATACAGAGGTTCATCATCATCCAGTTAACTACTGTTGAATCATCATTTGAACCCCTTGAACTCATTAGTTGGGTTACTTGTACAGGTGGAGAGATCCTCTAGGGAAATCTAGAGGCGTGTTCACTAACTGAACTGCGGAACAAAATAAAAACTCTAATTAAATAGAAACACTCATCTATCATCCGTCTGTTGAGACAAATTTGCACCAGAGGATCAGCTTAGATGTTAAGTATATACCTGTGGTTTTTTTCTTTCAATCGGAACAACTGTAATTTCCAAGACTGATACTTATAGGAACATTTGTATTTAAATTCATGCCGCACTCAATCGTATTTCACATATACATGTATGCAGGAATTGAAAGAAGTACACTTGATCTGAAAATTTCAAGAAAAAATATTCAATTTCAAAATACAGAGATTAAATTCTGATGTAAAAAAAATATTCAATATTTGGGGAAAGAAATCAATTTGGCATGGTTAGCTTTAAAAGAAATGGACATTTTCAGTCTCTAATACAATGGCAACAATGATTGGGGTTTGTGAGATTAAGCTTCAACGCCATTCTTAAGCTTATTTCACTCACAAAACGACATGCCAGCCCAACTGGTGAAGGAAACCAACCTCAGCAACACAGCTAGGCAAGAAACAACAAAAAGACAGGACAAAAACAGGACAATAACAGGAAGATGAATTTGGAAATTTTACCTAGTACATGAAAATACAGGTAACAGAATGTTCGAAAACTTTGTCACATCTCATTATATAGTTAACATCATTAAAAAACCTTTAAAATTAAAATACGTATAACTATATGATACTAGAAATGTACTTTAATTAAGCAGCAAAAAATGACTGTGTCATATATTTTCTTCTGGCACTCAGTCAGAACAAAAGAACATGGAAATAGTTGGATTTATCCGGAAAGAACTTGTTTCCATTTCCAGCACAAACACCTAAAGCAGAAACACCACAGAAGAAATATCTAGGTTGAAGACAAATAGTATTGGAGACAATTTGATCAATGGTTGAGGCAAAATACACAAGTAATGAACTGTCAGACAAAGAAAAAATTCAGTTTTACAAGTGTAAAGTGTTTTTTGGGGTCCAGAGAGTTCACAGAATTTAGGATGTACATGTAAGCTTCCAGACAAATAGTTCTACAGACAACTTGATTTATAGCTGAAGGGATCAAGAGCGAGTTAAAAAAAGAAAAGAAAATGGAAAAAGACATTACAATCCTTGTTACCTCTGCAACTCCGGCCAACAAAAATTTACAGGAGTACTTATACAAGGACGGCTTTATAAAAATTTGAATAAAATTTCAGGCAGCCAGTGCAACTAACATTTTAAAATAGAGATCATATCATTATCTCTCTCTCATTAAGCTCATAACGATGGGACATTTAAATTGAGATAAACGATGTGTGTAGTTATACAATTAAAGACGTCATTGTTAAGAGAGTACTTCTTTATTACTAAAAAAATTACTGAGAAGTTCATTTGAATTAACAGAGTGATTTAGTCAGATTAAGTGCAACTTTGTTTGATCTTTATCTCCCCCTTGTACGACTTCGAATTGAATAATTTCTTAATTTGTTTTTCTATGCTAAATTGGAAACTTTTTGATGTTAATTGTGTTATGATTCTCTCCCCTGACAATTTTTGGGAGATTTGTTTGTTTGTTTGATTAGGGTTTAACGTCGTACTCAAAGGTATTTCATTTAAATGATGGAGTGTCCACTTCACACTGCACCTTGCCATATTATGGTGGAAACTCAGAAAAACATTCGCATTACCCAGTGGGTCAAAAAAAAAGAGAGACCAACGTAT
Organism: Mopalia kennerleyi; assembly: GCA_034783855.1. Classification (NCBI taxonomy): domain Eukaryota; kingdom Metazoa; phylum Mollusca; class Polyplacophora; order Chitonida; family Mopaliidae; genus Mopalia; species Mopalia kennerleyi. The sequence goes on along the minus strand of JAVFBX010026197.1, from coordinate 5,418 downwards.
GTAAATGTATTTGATCAAAATTTAACTGCAAGGGTCATATCCCTCCTTGGGGTCCCACCCAATAAAAAAAAATAAGCCAAACAAATACAATACGATTGAAAAAAATTCTTGTAGAAAAGTTTAATCCAATCCAAAACTCATTGGTAACAGACCCCTTTTAATACTAATAGCCATACCAAAGTTACTTCACTTATACTTGGATGGTGCACTTCTGATGGTCGGTGGTATTAAAAGTACATGTAGATAGAAAACTGAAGATTGAAATGTTTTTTTGTATTTAAAATTTAGCTAACTAATAACCTTAGCTTTGAACAAACAGTGAATTATCTTAATTGCAGTTTTCAATCTTCTTCGGCTCATTGAGAGAACACTTTGGTTTAGATTTCCCTGGGGGTATTTTCACCAACTTGAATATCCAAATAGTTCAACTGGTTCACAAGTGATTGATCTACCATTGATGAAAGGCTTTCCAAAAAAATTTCTCTTTTCAGTTTCCACCGAGCATAAATGACACACATACAAAACAACAAACAAAACCTATATGCCTAAAATTCCTATATTTTGCAAGAATATATATTTTCAAACATATATTACACTGCCTGGTACCGGGATGTTTAATGTTTGATTGATTGATTGATTGGTAGTGGTTTAACACTGTTCTTACATTTATTTTTCTCAGATGATGGCATCCCAGCCCAATGGGTGAAGGAAACCACCCTTAACACTGCTGGCTACAAGCAAAGACAAGACAGGAAAATCACAAGGCATTTTACAAAGCGATATCACAAAAAGATCCTCATATTGTTGCTACTTAGATCTGATTGTTTGTTTGTTTGATTGGGGTTTGACAATCATACTCAAGGATATTTCACTTATATGCAACGGATTGTCCACTTCACACGGCATCTTGCGGTGGAAAACTGAGAGCCAACCTCATAAAAACTACTCCCGCTACTGCCGGAGCCAAAATGTGTGACTCGCTCATATACCTGATGGTTGACAGGCGGACTCGATCCGGTGAACAGTACATCGAAGTAGGTTTAGTAAGAGAACACGCTACCACTAAGCCACGGCCACAGGCCCCCTTAGATATGAGAGCACCAGGGCAACAGGAATCCCGCCAGGATGTTTAGAGAGTCACCATGTGCTCTTGGCATAAGTGTTTGACCAACAGCTGCTGGCTTAAAAGTTGTGTACAAAATTATATTTTGAATTGAAATAACTCCTTGACCAGTCTTTTGAAAATTAAAACATATGAACTTCATAAATTCTTATTTACTTTTATCATATATATGTTTTTATTTCTCTATCTATTTTATCTATCTTATTCCATTGGCCTGGGCTATGTGTTGTATTCTAGGACAATTCTTTTGTATTGCACTGTTGGGAGAAGATCTTCCTAAAACCACCCTGAGATTCAGGAGCCATGTGTATACTTGCTCCCTACTGGAATAAAAATGTTGTTGTTGGTTTGACCTTCACAGGTTATGATCAGACAAACAATAGAACACAGGTTACACTGGAATCAGTCAACAATTCAATCATGGTATAATTTATCAAATCTTGTAAAATCTTCTAGTCACAGTTTGCAAACTTGCTCCCCTGTGACTGTGGCTAAAAGTAAGGACTGTTGATGGTGCTTTTGACCTTCGCAGTTTCTGAGACCAGACAATAAAACATGGTGGTTATAGAGGAATCCGTCTACCATTCATTCCCCAGGGAGCCATCACTAACAGTGATTCAATGTCTGATTTATATAGGTATCATTAAGATTTCTTCTATCATTAAATATTGACAACAGAAGAAAGTACATATACAAAATAACAATGAATTCCTTAAAAATCTGACAAGAATTTTTTTTACCAAATTCCAACTTTACATTTAAAGAATCCATGTACATATATGTACCTGACTCCCACATGCTTCAAACATGTATACTGTCAATGGCCAGAGGGTATAGATCATGTGAGAGGGTGCGTAAGAGAGTGACCATCCTCGTTAACAAAAACATTTGTTTTCTATAATTCTGGTATTTATCCGGTAATCTTTTATTTCCTTTGTATAACATTGCTTCACCTCAACTGTATTGATTGAATATTGTCTTAATTCATTTGATTTTATAAGAAGTTTGATTAAATACAGTATTTTCCTACTACGCCTACTTCGATTTACCATTCATGGGATCGAGCCAGTTTGTCTACCATAAAGTATATGATCGAGTCACACGGTATAGCTCCAGTAATTGCAAGGGTTGCTTTTACAAGGTTTCCTCTCGCTTTTTCATCATAATTAGTCGTCAAGGAGCAGTGTGAAGTGGACAATCCATCCTCATATAAGTGTAATACCCTTAAGTATGATGTTAAGGCAGATGAGCTATTTGGCTCGTAATTACACAATGGAGACAGATTATAGCCTTAACACCAAGTGCCAGACATGTTTACGGAGGCCTGTGTTTCATATGTGATTGATTAAGCCAACTCAAAATAAAAACATTTTACTTGAGATTTTAATCTGGATAGGGCTTTGCTCAATTAGAATACAAATTGACTGGCTCTCAAATAAAGTTTCAATTTTAAAAGATTTTTTTTTCTTACACAGTCAACAGGATGGTTTTATCATTAGATCAAATAGATATGTCAGAGGTCCAAAAATAGACGGGATGTGTGGATGTTCTGTGTGTTAGGGGACTATTTTAGGCCATCTTGTCTTTTTAGTGGAGGGTAGGGCTCTTGAAGCCATCTCGTTTCACAAGCAATTTATTTCAAGAGCCCGTGGATTTCTGAAGAGCTTTCGTCTGGTAGGAAAGGATTTCAAACAACTCTTCCAAACTAACCTTCGATTACAGATGCTGAGCATTAATCATCAAGAGGGTTAAGAGATCCACTCATCAAAGAGTTCCACAGAAAACGCTGTACTATCTAGATTCACACAATTTCACAGTTTCCATGTAACTTGATTCCACTGGCTTGGCTTCGTATCAGAGATCACTTATGCATAAAAATTTACTTTTAAATACTTTTTAGCTACCATAAAGATAGTGTTTGAGGTAAAATGGAAGTATTTTGAGGTACTATGTAGTAATCAAAGAATGTACTTTAGAATTGGGTACTATAATTTGTCTTACTAAAAGATGAGCAAGTTGTGCTATGAAGTAAACTATATATTACATCAGCTGGATTGAATTCTTTTGAGGTGAAGTTTAGAATTAAGCCAAAGTAAACGTTAGATTGTACTCTAAGCTTTATATAGATCTAGGTATTTTATAAGACTATTTGTTTGTTTAACTGGTGTTTTGCGATATGTTCAAAATGATTCCACTCGATGCACATGTCAGCCCAATGGTTGATTGATTGATTGATTGGTGTTTTATGCCATGCTTAAGGGTATTTCACCTATATGACGGGGGTGTATTTCAACCATTATTGACACAAGCTCAACCAAGATATGAAGCATTTTCATGATGTTGAAAAGTTAATTTTCCTCCAGTGCTAAGTAAAGACAGCTACTCTTTGAATAAACTGCCCTTAGCCAGAGGGCTCGAAAGGATGTAGGAAACCCCTCAATCTCAAGCTAAGACATCCCAACAGATCGTCTTCATAGACCCCCTGAAAGTTTGACAGCATCAGGGCTCCCTATAATCGCTTTCTACCTAATTGGAAGGTGATAAATAAAAGTTCAGTGGTATTCTGGTAACTTTCGAAAGAGATAGTTAGACAGAAGAAACATGTCTTTAATATGTATATCAGGGGAGTTCTTTGGTTCATTTGGTTCCTAAAGCATATGGGCGTCCAAAATTCACATGCCCAAATTAATGTCCAGAAATTTATTTAAATATTTTTTCGCCATAAAATATATAAAACCTCCCTTGCTTGATTTGATCTTTTCTCCTTTGAAGATCCTGATTGCAGTGGGGTGATTGGAGACAAGAACCTTGACAGAATTCCAAAATCTGTACTAGATATATCCACAAACCACTTGTTGGTCAGTTTGTTTGTTTGATTGGGGTTTAACATCGTACTCAAGGGCATTTCACTTATATGACGACCGATTGTCCACTTCACACTGTTCATTGAATTATTAGGGTGGAAAACCGAGAAGAAACCTCGTAAAAGCCACCCCCGCGATTGCCGGAGCAACATCTTTTGACTCATTCATATACCTGAGGGTTGACAGGTACGGACTTGATACCGTGAATGGTACATCGAAGTAGGCTTTATAAAATGCACTTGCTAACCACTACGCCACGGCCGCGGCCACTTGTTCATCAGAGAAAACCACGTTGTAATGTAGAAGTTAGCTAACCATGGGTTAGTGCAGCACATAAACAAACGCAAGTTAAGAAGTACAAAAAGCAACTTAAATAGAGGAGTCTTCAAAGTTATTCAAGTTGGAGATTGGAAAGAGCAAGATAAACAAATAGAATGGGCATGGCAGTCAATACTGATAACATTTGCCTACACCTTTACCCATTCCCTTTCAGGAACATTTTAATTCCTTTGAATTGAGCCTAAGAAAAAACAACAAAATAAATGAAACGGAATTGAAGATCAAATAAACGCTAATACAAATACCTTGAGCAAGAAATCACTCCATCTGAATGACTTCATTTAAGCGATCTTTGTGGAAAACAAAATGAGGCAAAAAATAGATGCAAGGTTAGATAGAAATAGTTTTGTGACTTGGCCGTGAAATGGATCTTTGGCTATTACCCGTACAAGAGGGACAGTTTATCGACAAAGCTTTGTTTAAACAATCTTGGTAAAAAGAAAAACAAATTGGAAATACTTTGCTCAAACGATCTTTGTAAAAAAAACAATCCAGATGCAATGGCTCCTATGTTTAAAGCGATAAAGCGACAGTAAAATAGTTGTGCGTGTCGGGTTTGCAAATCTCCGAAAGGGTGAAAGAAACCACCCAGGGCGCCAATGGCTACAACTCATGGCATTGATTGTTTGTTAGATTGAGGTTTAATGCCGCACTCAAGGGTATTTCACTTACATGACCGCATGCCAGCCCAATGGGTGAAGGAAACCATCCTCGACACCACTGGCAAGACGAGACAAATAAGCAGTGGTTGGCTTAGATGGAGAATTAATGTTTTTGCATTGTTACATAAAGTAAGTATGTTTGTTTGTTTGATTGATAGGAGTAAAACGTCACTACTGGAATATGGGCCATTAAAATGTCCTTAAAGTACCATTAAAATGGCACTGGTTTTCCTTTTAAATTATTTGTTAAATTCTGCTTAAAAAGCCATTAAAGATGCCATTAAAAGGAACGTACTGAAAAACCCATTAATATAACCATTAAAATCTGTTAACAGTTTAATGGTAGGTAATAGGCCATTAAAAGATTCACACATTTTAATGGTCATTAAAATTTGAATATGCATTTTAATTTAATGGCCATGAAATTTGT
>JAVFBX010026087.1:0-18030 GCA_034783855.1 Mopalia kennerleyi | reverse complement strand
AGATGTATGACTACAAGTTGATAAATTCTGTTTTCTGCAATATGTTTTATTTCAAACAAAGCTGCCACAGTGGGCGTATATTACCTTGCCTGGCAAGCTATATTTAATGAATAAGTGGCATTTAGAATTATATTTAATTTGTTGATGCAAATTTAATTGTATATGTTGTGATGACCGTGAAAGTTGTAATTGTAATCAATTCCGCTTCAGAGGTTTCATTCTATGCCCAAGATACAAAACATATATTGTGACGTCAAGCGGTTTTTGATATACCAATGACGTAATGTTTATGCTGTGGTAATGGCGGAAATCGCCCAATGCCTAAACACTGGTCACTAATAACCACCGTAGTAGCTTCAGTACACAATCAACCAAGCCTAAAAGCGACGACATTGCACACGCACCGTAAACCATTGCTGCCAACACAACAAACTGAATCTGCCACGGATTTTCTCCTTTTCTTTTGTGTGGTGTCACTGGAGCCTGACTTAACCCCTATAAGATAAACTTGACTAGAACGGAGTGGTGCTATCAATATCAGTCATTGTCAGTGTTAATTGGTTTAGGTTGAGAGGCTAGTTGCTGTCGTATATTGGCTGTACGGAGACCAGATGACCACACAGCACCTCGACAATTTATCTATTGTTCATTCAATAGACACACAAAACCCTTCATTTTCACTTCCATTGTATCCTTGCCAAGGGCCATTTTCAGTTTTCAGTTGAACAGCGGTCTCATTACAACTCTTTGGAATCGAATTCTGATTTTAACAAAAGCGCTACCTTAAAGCTACAGTTAATAATCGGCAGAGGGAGTAACTGTGAAAAAGGACTTGTCTATCTCGCCTGGAAATGGTAAACTGCCCAAGGGGAACGATTACTATACAACCCCTCTTCATGTCTCTAAACTTTTTCAAAGCCAAACTTCAAGTGGATGCATATATTGCTGTATTGCGTAATTTTCAAATAAACAACGTAAATTCTAGCTAAAAGTGGACAAAACAAACACTATATAAAGCATAGAAGCTGTTGGTTATTCAACATCCGAAAATGACACCTCACTATTTTACTGTAACTCTTTATCATGTTACTTTACTGGACTGGACAATGTGGAACTGCTGTGCTTTCAGAGTTACCAATTAAGATGCAAAAACTCAACTGTATTTTGATTGGGCAAATGCCAGATTTATGCCTTGTTGTTTTTGATGGATACATTTTTTAAGACCCGGATGAACACAGATGACCAGTAAAGTGGGTAGAAAAGACGATGCATACTCCAACCAAACCATACCCATGACCATATCATCCTCTCACATCTCTCTGATTTTTGGTATTTTCAACAATTGTCCTAATTATAGCGAAAATAATATAAATAAGCAATATAACCCCCTAGCAACATTTATGTTATGTTGTATATATATATATATATAACACCAGAAAGAAAAGTATTCCCCCCCCACCCCCCCAAAAAAAAGAAGTAATTGTCTATGCAGATAGAATTATTTTCTTTCATTTTACATCGATTTGAAATACTACAGCTTTATGGAAGCTATGCACACGATTGAACGATGATTCGAATATAAAACCTCTTAGCATTCTTTCATATGTGTATCCAAAACATAATTGCATTGTTAATCCCGAAACCTTAATCTATAATAATAATAAAAAATAATAAAGACCAACATTTTAAAACAACAAACATTCCTGCATGGAGACGGTAATTAAAACAGAGATTGAAATTAAAATTAAATTAAATGCCCATTGAAACTGATTTGGGTTAAACAATTATTGAAATATCACTATATAACCTAATTGTATAAAAGAGAATACAATTCGAAAATTTAAGTATATACATGTAATATGCAAATCTAAACTATAAGACCTGGGATCCTGACAAACAGTTCTAGAATTAAAATGGAAGTAAACTGTTAGAGAAATATATTAAGTCACATTAACAGTTTTCTTTAATTTATCCCTGAAGTTCTGCTGATGATTATAAAAAATACCAAAGAAGCAAGTAAACTTAGTTTGTTCGTACAAGAAATAAGTTTTCAATATACAGTCTTGAATTCAGTCAAGACTGTATTTCATTCAATTCAATGTATAGCACGAACCATCACCAATATATACAAAACACAAATGATCAGGTATTTAATTTGGGGCTAAGGCTGTTTAATTTAAAGACAAGAACGTATTTTGTGACAAACCGTTTTATTTAAAGACAAGAACGTATTTTGTGACAAGCCGTTTAAGTTAAAGACAAGAACGTATTTTGTGACAAGCCGTTTAATTTAAAGACAAGAACGTATTTAGTGACAAGCCGTTTAATTTTAAGACAAGAACGTATTTTGTGACAAGCCATTTAATTTAAAGACAAGAACGTATTTAGTGACAAGCCGTTTAATCTAAAGACTAGAACGTATTTTGAGACAAGCCACAAACAGAACACCTCATGCCGACTATGCGATAACAACAGCTGAAGGTCTAGAATAGTATTGGTGACGTGTTTCGCGACATTTGCGCTCCGATCACAATGAAACAAAAAGGCGAACCAATCTATATCACACGGAGGCGTTAAAAGCATTTTACTTTCTGCTCTTTTGGTGCGGAAAAATAATTGATATATATGATCAAATCTATCTGGAAAATTGATCGACTCGTAAATATTTTAAAGGATATCAGTATCATTTGCAAATATCTAAATCTTTAATACGGGGGAGATAAATGAAGATAGAATAAATAACATACATTTACTGATTACTTGGTTATCACTATTATTATTATCATCATCAAAATCAGGAACTTAACCATTAAATATACATGTAAAAATTTCGTTATAATTTTCTGATTTTATAAAAATTGTATACCCCTTAGTGACATTGGTATCTGTATCCTAATCAAGCAAAACTAACATAAAAAGATGCAAATCGATTTTTCATTTTCAAATGAATATAAATATCGTGTTTAGTAATGCAAACTAATTCTAAATTCATTTCTAATTCATTTTTTTGTTTCAATAAAGGCTGATTAACGCAAAGATATTAATTGAATATATTTAACTTTAAGAAAATAATCAAATGTGACCTGTCCTATCGTGTGATAATCAAGCATGATATAGAACGGCTCTTAGTGCAAATTATGTCATCGCAAATGGGACCCCCTTTGACGTAAAATTCTGTGAAAGACTAAGGCAGCAAGCTCTAACGAGCCAGGAAGGAATAGAAAACCGACAAAATGGCCCCCGTTCAGTAAGTGTAGAAATAATACGGTTGTTAACTATCTTTGTTAGCTTTTGATTAGCCCGTTTGATGGGTTGTCTTCTCTCGAGAAGCCATCCAATGAGAGCTCCGGTAGCTGCTACCGTGTTTGAAAGTTATCACCCCTCGGTCAAACGGTCACCGATTGGCCAATCAGATCGCGATAAGTGTATCCCACGTGACGACAACAGCTAAGGATTTGACAGCTGAAAGAAGCACTGGGAGTGTAACTAAAACATGATGGATGCGACTACAAGACCCACCCAGCAATTTACGTGTTGTTTGATAATATCACTATCGCTTACTCAGTCGGCTTTATTTCAGCGAGGAACTACTTACGGTGACCACTTGAGGTCTGTATTGTCTCTGGGTAGAGCACAATAGTGTAGTTTTACTATGTCACAGAGAGCGAGCAGTCCACACCGATTATAACTAACACGTCTCTCTCACAATACAACCAGTGGATATTAACTTAACGTTTAAGTAAGGATAAGGGCAGCCAGATGTTAGGGCCTGAGACGAGAGGTAGTCACCCGGACACTGATATCTTCAGTCCCTGGTTAAAGAAGGGTATGCATAGACCAGGACTGTCATCTTTTTCTATCGAATCTCTGATGGCACCCCAGCCTAGGTTTGCACCCCTCCTTTACAATGGTTATATGTTCTTACCGTCTCAACAGCATGGGATATTAACTAACCCGGCCTTTTCTGAACTTCATGGCCTCGGATTACCGCCACTTCTAGCACAAGCACAGATGGCAGCCTCCGCCGCTCATGGACTCTCAACCAGTACTATTTCGCCGTCCTTTCACGGCGGACTTCCAGTATCTGGGTTCGGACACTGTGCCCCTCATTTACCTGTGCCTGCACACAGCCACCATCATTCTCCGGCTCACTTAAGTACAGGGGTCGGTCTGCTACCGAGGGGAAGTCCAGGACGAACTCACCCTTTAATACATTCCCACTCCCCTCCATCTAGTATCCAACACTCAGGAAAAGACTTATTCGGGCGGCCTCTGTCACGGGATGGCAGCCAGGGTAGTAGATCTCCCTCGGAAAGTGTCACCAGATCAGGCAGTGTTGATCATCACCGTAACCGTCGGTCATCGAGTCTCTTATCGCCGCCACGATCAGGTAAATGTTCCCATTATAATCTCTATATCCACATAGTTTCCGTGTTGTACCCAGTGGATCAGGTTACAGTCATAACACATCACAGTCTATCAGCACGGTTTTGTGGAAAAGCGTACATGTAGTCAAGTTCGCAAATTTAATTAGAGACTTGTACAATAGAGAGTATTGCTGACAGATCAAGAGCCAATATGAATTGCGGAGAAACGGTATTTGTTTTACTGCAACGATTGCATCCTCTAATGTGAGGTATTCTCGAAAAACTAGAAAGTAATTTCGGTAAAATCCATTGTATTAGTAAAGCTTAAATCAATATTGTGGGTCACAGTATACATTATTTGCGTAACCAATTCAGAAAGGCACACAATGTACGAATGGCTTTGATAAAATATTATCTTTTATTAACCCTTGTTATATAATACTAGTATATGTATCACTGTAAACCGCTGCTACAGAACATCAACTATAATTATTAAACAATATATATCTCTAAAAATTAACCACATTGACACAGGGATTTCGAGTTATTAAAACCGATGTAAAAGTATGCCCACTGCTTTAAATTTGAGATAAATAGAGCAGCAATAATTATTTGTCTAGGTGTTATACAATTCAAATGTTCGAAACTGTTTTGCTTGATACCAAATAGCTGAATCATGAAATGAATAAATAAATAAATAAATAATAAATAAATAGATTTTGCGTAACAGACTGGTGTTCGGAGCACAACCTTAATATATATCAAATAATTGACATACTTATTAAAATGCTTACAGTTTTATTTATTTAGACAAAGTTGCTAAAATTCAATATAACCTCGTAATTCAATATGTTTATATCCAAAATTAATCTTGATCTCTCATATTTTCGAAATACACACACACTCACTAATGCAAATTTTTCTTATATGAATCTGGAAAAATAAATAACTGTACGTACTATAGGACACCAATGACATATAATAAGAACGCTAAGAGAACACAAAATGTACATAGTATAAGATCTATTGGAGCAATATTTCATCAAGTCACCCAGAAATGAGGGATTTTGGAAAATCCAAATGTTCGTTTGCTTATGCGGTTAAATACAAGTTGATCTTTACCAATATGACTGGTGTTTGGGGCCCTTTTTAAAGTGTCTCACTTTGCTACATACTTGATAAATTGTTTCAGATAGGTTTCAAACGATAAAATTATGTAATCGTTAAAATGCATATATTAAGACAATAAAGTTATTTTGAACAAGACAAATAAGTTAATTCAAAAGTTTCTTGTTAGAGGTTTACATCAACCTGTTATTGTGAAATTATAAAGTGCTATAAGCAATTTCACTGGCACAGGGATGTAGATTAATTAAAATTGATGAATCATCTCATGTTTTTGGATAAACTCCCAGAGACAAGTTTCTTGATATATATATTGTAAAGTTGATGTTACGCGTTTCTGTTCAGTTACTTCATTAAAGGATTTATTTTCCAAATATTTATAGACGTATAATTTGGGGGTTTTATTTTTTAGGCATTATATGAGCTTTTAAATCCTCATTGCTTAAAAATAACAAAAGATAGATGCTTCGACTTCCAAAATGAAGAAATCCATATTTCCAAATGCAAACTGGAGTTATTCTAAGAAGTTATACGTTACTTTTGGTTCCCGAGCTTCGAATCTGAAAATGATGTTAAATTTGACGCAAATTGACGAAGTATTTTTACACATTTCCCATAAATAGTATACTGTCCCTAATTAGTATGTGTACAGGGATGTTTCGTGACGTGGTCGTGGGACCTGCTGTTCCAATCAGCCCTTAACAGCGGCACATCTCAATCAGCAGCTCTGGTCATACTCTCCCCGTAGACTCCAATCCGAGTTAAACTGTGGAAGGAAAGAAAACAGTTTTTTTCTTAACTTTGCCAGAGGTGCAGATGTCAGAGTTTGCTAGCTGTCACATGGGTGGTCGACAGCTCATGGTGGCAGGAACAGTTATACCATAACTGCTTCATTACTCAGTGTTTTTTTCTGTCCAGTTAATTAAAGACATAGCGTGATAAGTTAGCTGATAATTAACTCGCCAAAAGTCCAACACTTTCCATTGAAATCAATTACTTCAGATGTAACTGTCTGGAAACATGTGTCCCATGTAAACTCATGGTAATTGCCAGTTTCTTTACACGTAAATATTTCCAGTGTATAAACGGCGGTAGAGCTCCAAAGACATTGCTGGTATTCTCTCTGTGCTAACGTGTCCTTTATACTCTCTCAATTTAGACATTCCCTTAAATTAACAAACCCTATGAAGCCGCATTCTTATTCTGACTTACAATTGGACAAAAACGTCCAAATCTCTGAAGAGTTTTTCTTCCGCTCTATATAGCCTTTTTCCATTGCGATTTCAAAGTGTTTGAGTATCGTTCTCAACTGTTTGTTACTACTCATGGAATGCGACTATTGCATGTAATTATACTGTGTGAGTGGAATGATTGATAATACACCATTAGACTCGAACGTAGATTATCACTAAAAGGTGTCCAGGTGACATTTACTGATTACCATATACACACGATAAGAAACCTGGACCTGCTAGCTGACACAGTATACGCTCACCTCTGCTGGTTAAAATAGTATCTCAGGGAAATGACGCATGGTATATTACTTACACAAGGTCTGCATACATAGTAATTCAAAAAAATATACTTTTAAATATGATTAGAATTAATTTGTATCGTGACCCCCAAAATCATGTGGCCGTGTTATCTTGACGGTACAGTTTTTAACCGAGCTGGCTAGTTAAATATACATCTTAACTTAGATTTTCTTAGTTACAACCTCCATATTATTGATGTTTAAATAATAATATTCGTGAATATCCCCAAATAAACGCAAGTTTTATTATGCACGCCAGTTTCTCTCCTTTTAAATAAAACAACTTTGTAGACATCATTGTAGTTACTGTAGGTAAATGGAAATACGCATGGCTCCTCAGGTGATCGAACCCCATACGTTAGGCTGACAAAATCAATATACCTGACCAACTGAGATACATGGAATCACGATAGAACCCTCCGAATATCGGCTAAATCAGCATAGAGTTCTGTCTCTCTAAAAGACTATCGTATATTGAACACTGACCCATTTAAGGTTTTAAATGTGAAGCGCGACCTCAAATCGCCAATTAGCCTTGTTAAAAATGCGGAAATACATTTCAAGTACTTTGCCAACCCGCTTTTTTTTCTATCTCTTTCAACGTGAATCTTAACATGAAAGCTTAGTAGAAGAGCCCGTAACTTCCATCTTTTACACACAGAATGGTTAAAATTGATTCGATGGAAGCATTTAACCCTTATTAAGCCGACGAGTCTACTAAATTCCAGTTGTGAGCTTTACATCGAACTCTGATGCAGAGGGATACACAGTATCGTCCGTTCAAACGTTATAACCACATACAGCACTGACAAAGGGGCTCTATACATCATCTTTTTAATTTAATATCACTCTCAACTGTGTTTAATTTTCAGACAATTTTTGGATACATATACATTTATTGCAAACTCTTCAATTTTCGAGGTTTCAACTTTATTATTAAAAAAAATAGTTTCATAGGGCCTGACATTAGGATTAGCCAATATGCTGTTGAAAGTTATATTGTAATCGATAAAAAAAATCGTATGTTTAAAAATTTATCAATTATATTTAATACGCTAATACATGTATCAGAAATTGACAATAGTTTTCATGATGTATTGGATATTTATAACATCTTTAAAAAAGTATTTTATAACATTATCGCTATAATAAATAATAAAAAAGCTATCTTCACGCTAGTTATTATAAAATCTTGCAATAACGTACCCCGGAAGTTTAGTCCTATCAGATTCAAATACACTGGATTATTTATTCTTGGCTTCCATAATATGTAAGGTGATCTAGTGAACATGCACATTTCATCACAAATTTTAAGCGGTATTATTTTTATAAATCTAGGTAATATTCCTCTTTTTATTTTCTGTGTACTGCATTTGGTCAATTTAAACTATTCACCTAAACTAGTGTAGATTGTTGAGCCTATTGATTTTTGGTGTAGTTCCCAGGCAGACTACTTAAGGCTCACACGTTGGAAATGTATTTACTTTTGTGCAAAAATTAAAAACTATATGTACAAAAATAATTTTTAACTCATAATACTGACAGCGCTCATTTCATTACATAAGCCCTTCAATAATGCCTACAGAATTAGTCATATATGTTTTAGATTCGGTACAAACCCAGAACATCTGATATATTTTGTAATTTATATGGACATCTGCTTCTTAAAAATGTCGCAGTTTCCAAGTCAAATACTGGGTTAAGATTTGAGAGTAGACTAATTTGTGAACATCTGCTGTTTTTAGCCGTGTTGATTGGATGTCACTTTAAATAGCAGGAGTATGTCTCGGTCCGATAATATCACTTTGGCCACGAGCTTTAGTAGGTTTACACCGCTGGAGGTTAACTATTAAACGATTAATGTGATTAACGAGAGGAGATAATAAAAGTCAAATTGTTTTTGACGGTGGTCCGTGTAGCGAGCCTCGAGACCGTAGGGTGAAATGGAGCTGGGTTGATGTGTGTAGAACTTCGAGAGACCCGGCCTCTCCCGCCCGTCATGGCCCCTTTATTACTCTAGCTCTGAGGGAGAAAGGACAGGCGATCTATCAATGACAGACTCTCTCTAATTACTCTTTACACCCACGGGGATGAAAAACTATTTTCTTTGTAAGCTGCTCCTTTTTTTATAACCCATTCCGCGTTTGAAAGGTCCTACTCAACTCGCCTGTCCATGTAAGCACAGAATCTGTGGAAGACGATCTCAGTTACCAAGTCTAGATTGTTTAACATGTAACGTTTTTGATAGACCAGTCCTCTTTTTGTTAGCCCTCTGGCCAAGTCGATGACACTCACTGATTTAGGGGCTTGACTATTCTAATAGAAAACCTCCTCAAAATGAAATATTGCTTTGCGTGAATAAATAATGGGCTGTAGATCCGAAACCCGACCGGATCAGTCGTGTAAAGGTGCTAAGTGTTTAGTCATTTATCACACTATTCGGTTCATATATATCCACTCTTATTACAATAAACATTGTCTATTTATCCCGCACAACGACTACATTTATTACTCATTTGTCAAACGATTTCTTGTTTGTCAACTTACTTTATGTCATTTATGAGCGAACCTCTTTTCACTGTGAATTAGGATTTTATTTCAACAATTGGTTTTGCGTGCGGGGCCTACTTACTACCTCACTTCGATAGATGGCTTACATTTGTAAAAATAATAATTATGTTTTTGACAATCTCAGTCTGAATAAATCTCCCACAAAGATAATTTTAAAAAAAGAATTTAAAAAAATTTTTTTTGGCTTATTTGGTTGCAACCTGATTTCATACCTACGTGTATAATAATATTGTCTTGATATATCATTGTTTTACATGTACTAAGGTTAGAGAAAACTAAGGTATTTTATAAATGGTTTTGCGCTTGAATACAAAATTCGTCTGTTCAAACAAAAGCCAATATTAATAATAATATTTATAATAATTGTCCCAGGGTCGAAATTAATGATGTAAATGACGCACAATAAAAAGAGTCTACCTTGTTGTCGAGAAACTTTAGGCGCGCATACGGATTCTGTATGCGCCATTAATAAATAAATATAATAATCGAGAAACTTTATGAAGACATTAAGTCTTGTAGGGAAGGAAAACTGTGCTTGCCTCCATCGGGATTTGGGTTCAAGTCTCTGGAAGTATATATGTAGTGCAGGTGTTTGATTATATAGGCATTAAACGTTAACTTACACAAGTCTATTGTAACTGATTATAAAACATGTTTTTTTTTAAATATTCTTTCTGTTTCAATTTTACTCGTGTACGATATCTGCTTATTTAAGAAATAGGCGCGACTTTTATTGTTGTTGTTTTTTGAGGGGTTTAAAAAAAACAGGTCATGTTTATATATTGATATGGCTAACTGGGCAAGTTTAAATTTGACGATCATTTGCGATATAACTGTTTCTTTCACTTTTTCTGAGAATCAATTAAAACATTATTCGGGAAACAAATATGCATGATGCATTTATTTATCCTTATTTTTGATTTACCTATAATATTAATATTTTGATTTATTTTGTATGTAGTTTTTGAAATTTCAATCATTCTGTAATTTATTTTTCTGTTGCAGGTGGGCGTTCTGATCGGTTAGCCAGCGATGACTTAGATAGTTCTATAGATGTGGAAGGTAAAGGGAGTCCGGTGCTACTCTCTAACAACACAGGGGACAACTCTGCCCTTGTACGACGCCAATCTTCCGGTATCCACCCTGCCAACCATGTTTCACGGGAGGACAGGACACAAAGCGGGTCGCCGGAACCATTAGAAATTTGTGTGGATAATAACCCGGATTACCCGGACAAAGATTCTAACAACATCAACATGGAAGACGACTGTGATGAGGATGATCATAACGGAGAATTTGGAATTAATTCCGGTTGTCCTTTATCCACATCCCCAGCCGGAAAAACACGACGGAGACGGACAGCCTTTACCAGCGAACAATTATTAGAACTAGAAAAAGAATTTCACAGTAAAAAATATCTCTCACTAACAGAACGATCTCAAATTGCACAGAATCTAAAACTCAGTGAAGTTCAGGTTAAAATCTGGTTCCAGAATCGTCGTGCTAAATGGAAGAGAGTGAAAGCCGGAATAGTTCACGGACGCCATATTGGTGAACAATCTTGCAATAAGCCGAAAATAGTAGTGCCTATCCCGGTTCATGTAAACAGAATGGCTATACGGAGTCAACATCAACAGTTAGAAAAGACCGTACGACCCATGGGTAACCAGACACTATGACAGTATTCAAATATGTTTTATTATTAGTGTAAATATGTATAAAGTGTACATTGGGAAGATCTTGTTTATTTAAACTGAAAATGAAAAGTATGGAAACAAGGCATACGTAACTGTCCTGGGCAATCGGCAAAAAGATATACCTCCATGTGTATGACATATAGCCAAAACATTCGTCAGAGAAAAGCCATTCTGGTCGATTAATAATATATCACATCAACGCATTCTCTGTCTCTATTGGACATTAAACTTGACACTACTCATGACACCATGTGATGTCAAACGTGGGGGTTAAATGTCTTCAAATTGTGATTTTAGTATCATTATTTTCAACTACTGTCTCTGTGCTATAATATAGACCACATGCTTATGCCTGATCTCATAAACAAAACAACTTCAATCTTTATTAAATCAATTTTATATTTACTAGAATCAATTCACTTAAGTTTTGAGAAAAACATACTGACAATGTTTCTCCCTCGTTAACTTAAACTGCTGTTTATTTGCGGGAGTTTGTTATGTCTCTTGTGTACACTGTACCTCATTGTGCGGAACGTTAGTATGTCCAAACAAGCCGAGTCTCATTTTTTAAATCTTTAAGTTATGCATATGCAACGATATCAATAATCTTTATTTACATATAAATATATTGTGTTTTATATAAAGGTGTATATCACAAAATTGTTATTATAATATAATATTTCATTCAACAAACCTGTGTGTTTCTTTGTTCAAGGACTATGAGAGGGGCGAAATATCGTAAACTATAAGTAGGTTTCTTCTACCGTGAATACGGAAAGTAACTTCGATTTGGCTGTAATGATAACAAATTAGACACCTCCATAACTTAATTCGATAATTTGTAAAGAACATTTCACATAGAATATCAGTCAAATTTGTTTTTAAAGACAGGTAATGGTGTAGTGATTGTTGCGAAAATACTTTTTGTAAATTAAATAGTGTTAAATTGAAATAATTTAATTTTAATAATTTTATTGTAGTAGTCACGTAGGCCTAAGTTTTTTTTCTTTTCATTTTAACATTATTTTACATTAAACAACAGATATCGATATGCTTTGTTATTCTGGAATATTTAAGACCAGAACGAGAGCATTACTGGTGGGTTTGATTCGATCTATATAATCTGTTTAATCGACCAACTATATATTCTGGTATATGTATTTAGCCAAGCATCTAATCCATTTCAGAACTGATCTTTGACCGTCTATAAATATATCGTTTTTAAGTAAAAAGTTTCAAAATATGGAATTTTAAGCGACAGTCGCCTGAAATGGGAGCCTAATTGTGTTAGTAAAAAGGACTAAATATTGTTTTTGCCACGATCTGTATTAATCCAGACACGGCTTTCTCACGAAAACAGACATGTAAATCACGCCTAATAACATATTAATAATTTTTAGTTCGATTAATTGAAAGAATGTTAGTAGTGTCTTCATTTACATGTCATATAGTCCTTCGCCCTACCATGCCGTTCTTCTAAGTTTCTACCACCCTTCCCACCCTATCAGAGGACCTTTCTAATCCGTCTCATATCCTCCGTGCTTGTGCTGACAAACCGTTTTCTTTGTGTTTTCACAAGATGGGGTTAACATGAGATTGAGTTTGTCAATCATTTCAGATCAGAGTGGTTGATGTGTGCAGATGTTCCCCTATAAGCGACCCGACACGGGGATCGAGTTGTCTGATTTTGATTGTCAATCCTTAATGATATTCAAACTGCTCGCTTAGATTAAAGACCAGTCCAACCCTCATTTACATACCTCATAAAAGACGACAAACAACCGCGATTAAATCAATTTAAAACACATGCGCACAAATACATCTCAGTTAATTAAATTTACATTTACATCTCGGAGTACTATTTGTCTAAAGAAAACATTTGTCTATTGATTTTTCAATCGAATTATGGCTTGATAATATTGTATTGTAGTACCCCCGAACCAATGAGTCTCTCAGAGGAATTTCTCTGGAATACAGAAAGTGCGATTCTCACAAATAAATACAGATAGATTGTGGAAATTTCAGCTGTCTATCAATTAATTACACGCAATCGAATATGTCATATATATATATATATACACATTTAAAATAGTTATTTGCCCAGTTCAAACTAAAATGTGAGAAATTCCTATATATATTGATGTTTAATAATCGGCGCTAAAAAGAGACACACATGTAGGCATAAAGAGTAGCTTTGACGAATTACTCCTTTTAGTTTGTGTGGAGGCTTACTTTGTATACAAGTGAAATATATCTTTATACTATACTGCTTTTGTCATAATAATGCACCGGTGGCTAGAATTACAGATACATATACATGTACATGACTGTTCGTATAAGTTTATTTCAATTCACACATAGTCACAAAGTAGTGTGCATATTTGTAACCCTTTATTCAGCTTGAGGATGCTTCTTACGGCTCAATTCAAACCATGTTAAAAACTTTTTCGACAATCTATCAAATCCTGCGCTTTGTAGATATATAGCATGTCTGTGGAATACTATATGAGTCTGTGCTGCGACTAAAATTCCGCGACGAATCAGGGTACGTCATAATTCCAGAAACTGGAACTGAACACATTAGTCTCGGACAATGCGATAGGCCAACACCTCGAACTGCTGTCACACAAATTACTCATAAAAATGGGAAATTTTTTAATCTTCAACGCAAGATTTTTGTTAAGAATTGTATTTTCTCTCATATTTTAAACTCTTAAAATAAGAATATGGTTAACACGCATTTAAATTACAAACAAGGACAAAAGTGCTGCTTTTAGTATGAGTGATAGTCGGTTAAGCTTGTATAAGCGTGGGTGACTGTTTTATGGGTTGTGCACCTGTAAGAGATCCGGTACAGGATCTTTGAAACGTCACTTGATTCCATCAGTGTTGTGTCTGGAGCTAATTCGGTGAACATCTTATATCGTATATGTTGAGGTGTGGTCCTTTAAACTACGTGTTATTGTCAATTAGTCGGGAGATGTGAGATGCTTTGTTTGTGTTCAAGACGTGACTGACTCTATGGTTGAGATTTGATTGCAGTGTTAAACTGTGAAGGGCTGATAAACCGTGGACTACAGGCCACGCGCACCGCGAACACCCAATCACCCACATGAGGTAAAGTGAGCGGGTAAAGCTTGGATCTCAGCCCCTTTCAACTAATGGCTGAAAAGATTAACTAATTGGGCAAAGAATTGTAGTAAAATTTACATGTCTAGTTATGTGCGTCATTGTTCCGACACGGCCATCCATAGTTTATCTCACCGCCGAAGATCAGAACTACTAAGAGTACTTGGCTTAATAGGTGCCCCTGAATGACCCGCAGGTAAACTGGATAAAAGGCACCAAGTGGGCTACTACCACCGTTTCACCTCTCTAGTTAAAGTGACCTCGACTTCTATCGTCGGTTGTTTTGAAAAATCACCCCGGATTATCTCAACGGTGTCAGGAATGCACCAGGAGTCTAAAAGAACCACACGTCTTGTGTTTGTTTTTACTTCAGTTGAAACGACCAACTTTTCGCTTGTATTCACTACAAGGCACGCCGCAGTATTATCGTTTAGGCAGTTCACTTAGTAACACAATTGCTATGTTAACTTCAAAGTATAAGAGATATTAAAATGTGTCAAAGGGTTTCCCTATACAAGTTCTCTGCCATTGTATAACCTACATTCGCAGCGCTCAAATAACTTTATTTAAATTTGTTAGTTATTCGTTAAAGAAAAACAAACATAAAGTAAGTACATAAAAATGATAAATATCTCCAAATGTTGTAAAATATGTCTGCTTGATCAGTTACTATGGTTGGTCTCGTTAACCTTATTACTGGCGTTACGTGTACATTGGCAATACGTTCATGAATAGTTATATCCCTTAGTTCGCTGTACGTACTTGCGGCTATATAAAAAAAAAAAAAAAATGTAGAGAAACCTGCTTAACTGTACAGATTACTAAAATTTTTGGAAACTGTATATGGGACGGGGTGAAAGCGACCATTAACCAAGTCAACAGCAGCAAAAGAAAAGAATTTAGAACTAGATGATATCCTCACACTTCACACGTATCTAAAGGCAGTTTTTAGATCTCATCCCGAATTGATTTTACAGTAATATTCTATAGTTTAGATTGGCTATGTTAAAGAAGTTCAATAAAAGTAATGGGTCTTCCATGTAAAGTCGCTTCTCTGTCGTCTCGTCATTCGTGATAGTGCCAGGGCGCTTTTGAAGCTTTCTCCACTGTGACGTTACTCAAAAACCTCCCGAGCCTCGACCGTTTCAGTACCCCCCCCCCCCCCCTCCCCCACCCCATACAACGCCCCCTTTTTAAAATTCGAAACTATCATCGCCTCGATCTTCTCGTCATCACAATTATTTGATATCCACTTTTCGAGGAAACGTTATTGCTTAATACTAGTATGCAAACAAGCCTTTTAGGTACATCTACAAAACAATATAAGGAGGTTTTCTACTTTTGAGACTCCGCCCAGTATCCTCACTCTCTTACTATGTAGAAGGGTGGATTCCCACACTAATCGATGAGCATGGAGTATAAGGTCAGTACTCACAACTAAATGTATTTTGAGGCACTGTCTAACATATGTGCTCTCTCAGTATCAACTCTATTCGTTTCATCTAGAAATCAATAAGGTTGAAACATTAAGGTGTATGGAGTGAGACCATATATCAATGTAAACTCATTTCACTCATCTCCTAAGCCGTATTATTCTCACTCAATGGAGTTAAGTAGTATACCTGTCTGCCCTGACGACATCAAAGAACACACCTAGAAGATCTGAGGCGAACTAACACAGACGATAGCTGCGACTCAATTCAGCACAACTACTCTTTACTTTGTACTTATTCTATGAAAGGAGATCAGAAGTTGACAAACTTTGATCACACAATGAAATTGCTTAGCCACTCTCCACTGCCTGGCCAACAATCTAATATAGAGTTGTAGTGATACGAATACCTGTATACTTTCTAAGTAGTTAACCCAAGGGTACGTTAACCCAGTCGTCATCTATAGCTCTGTAAAGCATTCAGCGCAACACTGCAGGAACGAAACAAAAACTTTATATGTTTCGAAATCCATCTGAATGCTACTGTATACTACCCTCTTCTGAAACATGTTGTTTTAAGAAATACACTACTATATATTTTATTTCTTTTGGCAATTCTGCCTTACAAACCAGATCTCTTATGCCGAAAAATATACTGTAAAATCGGTTTGGAAATATTAACTTCATTTTTCACCTTATATTGTTTTTAATTATATTACTTAAACTTTATGTTCAAGGTGCTTTACAAATTTAAAAACACTTAGTTTAAAAAACCCGGTCTATGGCATAGCAAAAGGAAGTCTGTCCTATAAAACGACTTCTGACACTCGAGAGCGGTTCCTGAAGTTGCCATTTAGCAGCTCATCAGGACAGCTAATTATTAAAGCGTCGTCTTGTAAACGCCATGGACGGTTAATTGACGCTGTTAAGAATCGATTGAGGAATGTCCCGTACTATTTCTAGTGTAATAATGGCGTAATGAAGATTTATGGGGAATCGTTTAGCTGGAGTTGTGTGGCTCTGGTAATTGGCTGAGGACATCTCGGGTATGTTAACGAGCTAACACTTGGAGTATCTGTCAGGCTATACTAGTAATAGGAACATCCAAACTAACCTTTTTTAAAAATCAATGTCAATTAACTGTCAAACTCGTTTCATTTTTTCCAGTGACTGAAGTTCTTATAAATCGTTTTTAAATTACTACACCACATTCCTATTAGTCAACCAAGTGAGTGCTTAAAAGCGACATGTTGACATATATATCTCCATGGCTGGTAGATAACTACCCGTAATGCTGTTTACACACCATCTCTGCAGTTACCAAGCTCGTTTGTCTACGGATACCGGTGGGGTGGCGTGGTATGGACAAGTTTTCGTCCCTATGGTCGGGTTTCGCTGTAACTTATTTTCATCTCAGGAACAATTTGAATATTACAGTACCAAAAGTATATCAAAATTGTGTTTAGTTACATCACTTTTGGCGTTATTTCCTACGCATGAAGTATATCAAGGTGAAAGGCTGTAAAAATGGATATAACAGCCAGCGGATAATACAATGATATAGTCCTCCCCAGTCTCGGAACAGTATGCTTACTTGGTTTGCAGACATCTGGAATAAATAAATAACCATATAATATATTTCTTTCGGGATTAAATAGATTAAAAAGTGCTCAATATTTTCTTCAAATAAGCGAGCTTCGCTGATAGAAAACTGATTTCATTAACCCTGTAATGATGCGGGAATTATCAATCGGACATATCAATACATAACAGTTAACAAAAGAAAGTTAGTTTAAATCAATTGGTGTATGCTTTGTTCAGTAAGTCTTGTATTCAACTAAAAAATTGTACACAATTATAATAACGGACTGTCGATTACTAGAAAGAAACCAACAGCCAATCATCGCTGTTGCCATTGGAAGACATCCAATATATGTTATGGGTGACATTGACGGATGGATTTAGAAATAACAAACAATGGATTCTGCTTAAACTACAAAACTAGTGCTTGTGACAACACAGTACAGTGTTTCGTCTTTTTTTGTTTTGTTTTACAGAATGTAGAAGATAAGACGGCTGGCATATGCTGCTGCCTATTTAGTGCCTGATTTGTTTCTGAATCTATTTTGACGAAACATGTATTTCCAACACTTTCAAAACGTCAGAAAGTCAGTT
>JAVFBX010025976.1:0-18032 GCA_034783855.1 Mopalia kennerleyi | reverse complement strand
GTTGTAACTTAAACAGGTTTCGAGAAAACAGCGTTGAAAACTTGCCTATCGACAAAAAATGAACTGCTAGAATTCGGGCAGAAACCATCCGGCTGTACACTGACAATGCACTGAATCACAAATTTCAAACTTAAAATTAAAGGACTTCTAATTAGAATTTTTGTATAATTGTTTCACTTAATACAGGCTAATAATGTGAACTTTCGCATTAACAAATAAAAAATAAACAGACAAATTTTGACCTCGAAGGGGCCGACCTACCTTAAGTGTTTTGCTGTGTTGGAAAATTCATGTCCCTCCAATGTTAAGTAAAGACAGAAAGACTCTTCTTAAAATATATTATCATCGATATATGTTTATGTAATTTTATACAATTTTCGGGTCTTATTTTATTTTATGAACAATATCTTAGAATTTTGACGTTATTTTACTGTCCCAGTTCCATGATTGTTCGAGTCCGCGATTATGGCTTATAGTCGTTAGCCGATATACCTCGCACGGGTCTGAGTCTGTATGGAGACCATCAGCTATATGGATGAGTAACACGATGTGGCTCCGGCGATGGTGGGGGTGTTTTATACAAGGTTTCCTCCTGGTTGTGCACCCTTATTAAGCAAGGAACACTGTGAAGTCGCCAGTCCCCTGGAGTGCGACATTAAACCACAAACAAACAAACAACTCCATACTTTGTCAGAATATATTGAGTTGACTTATAATACTTGTAGGGTTTGCAACAAATTGTAATAAATAATAGTGGCCTAAGAAATTATAAAATAAAACTTAAATAAATAATCCAAAAAATATTAATAAACTAAAAATAATAGCTCTATGAAAAAAATACACACTATTTAAATAAAAGTAAGTCCATTTTTGACCAAGTTCATATAGCTGAAAATTGTTTGAATTTAAAAAAATATATATACTTAAATAAGAATATGCAATATTCTAATTTAAACGTAATTTACTTCAGGTGAAACACTTGTGTCAAACACAGTCAACACTTCTTCGCTGACAGTCATTAAATAATAGTTTTGACAAAGTTAGTCTCCTGCCTCTCCCTAACGTTTACTTAACAACACAGCCTGGCTCGTTCCCAATGCTTTGTTTGTGTCTTAAAAATCAGGGAATTTGATATTTGTAAAGCTTTCGCGTATAATGTTTGCACATAAAGAGTAAAAATCTTGCCGAGTGAAATGGAAGGTTGATTGACGAAACAATTCTATTAAATGGATCACGATACGCAAACACACGTACCGCCTTTCAATAAAGTTACTATACATAATCACTCTTACGCGTCGGGAGGTAGAAAAAGACTATAGTAATAGGAACGGAAAGATGAAATGACATTCATGAGGAGAACTTCACAGCCATTCGACATATTTATTTTCGAATCGCGCTGTGTTTTCAGAATGCTTCGAGGGCTGACCCCGTGTGACCTTATTTTACATATTTAACCCAAGAGCTCGTCCAAAGCTCGCGCCGACGGATTTGATCCCAAACAATGTATTATTATGAAAGAGTCCCGAGTTTGTTCTGTGTTGAATAGAGCATAAACGAGATGTTGAAATTTGATCAGCATTTCAGGGTAAATTGTGGACCCCTCGCTGTCCCTTTGGCAATTTTCGGTGTGTATTTTTAGCGTGATCTTTTCTTTTCCTTTCCTTTCACCTTCTTTGACGGGATATTTTCTTAACCAATCTCTTGTTAAAAAGACGCTAACTCGGCCCAATAAATTCATGGAAGAGAATACATAAGCTTTAAATGTGAGCTAATAAAGGTATCCTTGCCGATCCAAAGAGTAGGCAATAGCCTCCGGAGATTGTTCAAACGCCCCAGGACCATGTATTGAACCAGAGTAAAACTCCAGATAAAAGGAAATAAATATGAAAATAATTCTTTTGTAAGAATGAGCTTAACGATAATGAGTTCAAGGACAATAAAGTAAACAGCTTTTATTTGAATCCAAAAATCCTATCTTTTGCACGCTATTTCATGATTTTTTTTTGTTCAAACGTCAATGTGTAGTTATATACACTCAATTGTGAAAAAACAGCAAAACTGCCCAAAGGCTTAATCTTAAGCCTAGATTAAAAAAATATAAGAACATATATATATAAAGTGAAATTAAAAAATATAAAGCGAGAACTCGGGGGCGTTCTGCAGTAAGCCTTGGTAGCTCAGTTCGTTAGGGCGCTGACAGAACCACCAATGTCGTGATGTTGTTTACGTTTTCTTGGAAAAAATCAAATTAAACATTAAATTAAACAGAAACGTGTGTAGTATAAGAGAATAGGAAACTCCTCGAAATTTGTTAACGATTTTTTAAATTTAAATCAATTAGTATCCATAGGCAGTGACGGCAGTTTAACGATGAAATTTTAGTGCTGGAAATTTGGAGATAAGGATTCGTCCCAAAAATCTGTGATATTGTACTTTTAACAACACGGGACTGGAAATTGCTTTGTTTTTTTATTGTTGAGTAAAGAATATTTTTAAAAGAGAGAGAGAGCTGGCCTAGAGATCCAAGTTCGAACCCCGGTGGAGGCAAGCAACATTTTCGTGTTCAAAACAAGTATGTAGTGAGTTCTTCCTTTCTTAACTTGTCTGAACAACAGTGGATTTTTTTGTTTCGGCTTTTGCTTGTCAGAATTTATAAACATGCAGTATTAATATTCTGAATGTTCACACACTTATTCCACGTGGAGAGCAATCTGTAATAATATACCAGGTATAAAATATCATGCTGATACAGATTTGATGCCAGGGTACTTAGCCATTCCAAAATATAATCGATTCTACGTCCTACGTCGAGACATTGACTCTAAGATACACACGAGCCATCTTGTTTTGCACTTTTTTTATGTGTTGGTCTGTGGCATAACTGGCCCTAAACATTTGGCGGAAATTAATGCGCGATGGCCAAGCTAATCGTACAAGAGTTGTCTCAATCTGGTCCACTATAGAAACTCTCACGAGAATACCATTGGGTACTTAGCATTCAAAATACCAGAACATTATATAATTTGAATAAGACTTGCTTCGGCATTGATACAAACATGCCGTAATAAGGTGTTGTTTAGAGCTATCAGCGTTTAATTTATAGCAGTTTATATTATCGCATTTTCTAAACGATATTGAGTATATATAGCCTACATGGCATAGAGATCTTTATACAAAAGCTGTTTGAATGTTAAACATGTGACCTATACTCTTTCAAGACAACTTCAGCATCACCGACATAGCCGTGTACAGATGCCTTGAAACTCTCTCTCTATATATATATATATGAAATTCCAGGAATGTCAATTACCATAGGTGAGATATTTATAAATAACTAAATTGAGCATATTTTGAATCTGACAACTGACATTCTATAGATTCTGATGGCTTAATTTATCCACTGTTCCTTAATTCTAGCATATACGTCTGTGCCCAATCACTCATATCAATTTATACATTTCATCTTAAAGTGTTCTTTAAATAATATACAAGAACAATAGTTCAACTTACTAGTAAATTAATTTGCCCCTGTTTTTAATTTATTTGCTAATCGTTCTTGCCAGTTTTACAGATGTTTTCCCTGCCTTAAACTTTAAAACTGGAGATTTGTTTATGAGATCGTGGCGACCTATGCTGATAGACCTTCGGTAATAGTCTGCGTTTTCTAACATTTTCTCATCTTCATCACTTATTTTATTTAGTATATAGAAAGGTGTCCCAAGAACAGAAAGTCATTCTCCCACGATATTTAATAATTGTTGAGAATTGTCGGTATATATAGGAAACAAATCTTACCCGCGAATCTCAACAATTATTAAATATCGTATTGGAGAGTTGACTATATCTGCCAATAACTGTTGCAAAAGTAAACCAGAGAACATTCTTAATTGATACACAAAGTTACATTAAATAAATATAATTGAGATTTTACGCTCTTGTTAGAACGGGCGGGCGGCTGGAAGGGGGCTTCCTGCTGCCATGGTGTTTTCAGAGCTGAGAGGCAACAGGAAGAAGATCTGTTCTTAGTGGGTTTTTGTATGTGTTCCCTGATTGTCTTAAAATTGTCTCGTCATTGTTTCTATCTAGTGGTGTCGATTGTGGTTTCCTACACTTAGTTCATAAACTAGCCCTCCATCATAGAGTGAAATAACCTCAAATACGGCTTTAAACCCCAATCAAACAAACGAACAATATTGTTACTACGGAGGTACTTTCAGTTAAAGTTGTGAAACGACCAACAAGCCGTTTCATTCGCGAATTTATCACACATTGGTTGACCTGGTTTTTAGCCCACAGTCATTCTGACTGTGGGCTATTCTCATCACTCTCCGTGGTCCGTCCGTCTATCCGTCCCATAACAATTCTCGTTATCAGTATATTTCAGGAACTACTACTCCGACAACTTTCATATTTTATTCATAGCTTCCCCACATGGTCTAGTATTGCAGGTATCATTTTGGTGCATGTCTGTCTGTTCATGTCTGTCAATTCATTCAAAATATCTTAACAGTGTGGCGTCAAGATCCATTCATGGATCTCTTGTTTAATATTACAGCGGTACATGTATTTCAGAAATGTTGTTGCAGCCAAGCCTTTGAATGTATTTAAGTATAAATATTACGGCATGATAATGACCCAGTTGTTGTTGTTGTTCTCAAATTTTGAATGCAAACACAACATTTCTTGCATAAACACAATTCAGACAGTTATCAACGTATCCGTTGAAGCGCTGATTGGCTAATTATATCGATGGCCTAGTACTGCAGGAGTTAAAATGTAAACACCGAGTGACGTAAGGCAAGGTACAATGTGAAGTGGACAATCGGTCATCATATAAGTGAAATACTCTTGAGTACGACGTTAAACTCCAATCAAACAAACATTTCTTATCGTAAATGACGTCACCTTATGGCAGTTAAACATTGGACGACGTCATTTATGATACATATTTGTCTGACAAAGTTTCATGCAAGTGTGCCCTGGTCTATTTGAAACCTATTCGCGATTAACTGTTTAACAATTGTCACATAATTCTGTACAATGCACACGACTATTACATTCTCTGGTAATGTTACCCGTAACTACTCCAGATTAAGACTTTCTGACAATGTGTTCAGAAACTTATCTCTGACTTTATTCTAAACATCACCATTTTATTTAATTGCTTTGGTTGCCCTAGTTCCATAGATAAATTACTGGGCGCCATAGGACATCATAGGAATAAAAAGTACATGTATGCGCCAACTTATCTTGCCAATTCTTGGTGTGATAATCAACAACGTGGGCAGTATTTTAGGAAGAGAAGAGAAGATGCAGAAAAGCATTCTCTATTTATTGATTGGCTGTACTAACAATACATGAGGCTCGCGAGTAGGGGTATCGAGTTTAGCTTACTATGACACTTGGGGTATTTAATACTTCATTACTACCAATATCTTAAATGTATACAATTTTAACAGAAAGATTTTAGATTTTATCATCTGATATTTCCAAATTTTGGTATTAATCTCAACCTTTGTAACTTCCTGGCACAGCTGGTTACTTTCAATTGTTTATATTTTATGACCAAGTATTTTCATATGGAGGAGTATAGAAACAAAGAAGAGATAATATGAAATCTTGGAGATAATTCAGCTTTTTCTGCTTAACTCTTTGCCTCCAGAATGTGTTTTCCACATGCATAGACAGAATGTCCTTGTAGAAAGTGTAAATTTTTTTACATTTGTAAAATAATATTGTCATAACTTTTTTAAAAAAGGTATAGAAAAGTATATATTTTCTTCATCACGAATACTTTCTGTCTTATTCTATCTAAAAATGCTAAAATATTGCTGCTGTGAGCGGCTTGCCTGATGCAAAGAGTTAAATGTACTGCTCAGGGCTGTATCTGTCTGTTCTCTCGGAGTAGTAGCAGGATTCCTACCTGTTTTCCACCCTATGACAGTAAGATAAAGCTGGGATATAGTACTATATCCCAGGATAAAGTAAGTAGTGGGCAATCAGTTGTCATGTCAGTGAAATACATGTAACTTAGAGTATGACATTACATTTCATTCAAACACTGGAGTACATTGGTGATATTTTGATTCTGTTAATATCATTTTGGTTACTTTTTACTAAATATCAGTGATTCCAAGTACTATACGGTACTTTAATGCAAATTCTTCAATATTTTAAGAAAATTTTGTAAATCTGTCAATTTTAAGATATTGTGTGAGAATAATGGTATTATTTTACATATGTACAATTGTTGTTTTAAATTAGCAGTGAGAAAATATAGATTAAATAACAGAACTGTTTAAAATGTATACAGACTGATGTAACTTGTTCTTTGTCAACAGTTTTATTCGAATATTTGTTATTGTTTCAAGTCATACTGCTTCACTTTGCTTTATATGAACATTAATTTTCTAACCGAGCAAAAACACATGTTCTGGTTGTGTTAGTGTACCTTTGGATACACCGCTGTTATATAAGTGAAATACCTGTGGGCACCAACCCATCAAGGTGTTTGTTTGGTGGGGTTTTTGTATAATAACCATCCGATATACCATTAGTATACTTTCTTTATTCTTCCCTTAGTTTTGTTGAAGTCTGGCTTAATAACTTGCTTCGGATGTAAATAATCTGAAATGGCATATATGTTTTTATTGCAACCCTCGGGGCCTCTTTTCATAATGCTCGTAGTAGAACAGTATTATTAATTTTGGAGGATTTATTATTGCATTATGCTGTACTGATATAAGCTGTGTGAAAAGAGATATGGGGTTAATACTCTAATGATGTTTTTCAATATTTGTGATAGATTTTTAAAAAAAAATACATCATCCTAACAGCATAAATTGTGTTTAATTTATCTATAATTATTTAAAAGTACTAAGTGCTGCTCATATTGTAATATAAATAAATATTTTATTGCGTTAGCAGTAGACCTACAGATTACTGGATGTTTTGTTTGTCAGCAATTATGATTGATTTTTACAAAAATACATAATTACTGAAAAATAATGGTGCTCATATGTATTCATATTTAATTATATAAGCAGCAAGCTTACAGATTATGGTATGGTGCTAATATCCAGTATTGTTTGTCCGTATTCAAGAAGGATTTTTAAACGCATTCAATAAAAGAATATATTTATCATGTTACTGCCTATATTATTGTTTCATTCATTCATAATAATTGGATATATGCTGCTCCTGCTACATAAATATTCAGCTCTGTTAGATTTACAGAAAATAACATTAGATACAGGGATAAAGTCAATCAAACAAACAAAATTAGATTTAAGTTCTATGCTTCACAAAATACAAGCTTTCAGAAAATGTAAAACTCCAAAAGTTCCAATAAGTCCAATAAATAAGTTCAGGTAATACCAGACCCATGCTCATGACTGTTATAATGACGAATATTAGTTTGAGCATTATGAATCCAAAGGAAAACATTTTTGGAAGGCTCGGATAATCAGGATGATAAATAATTCAATTTTGTGAATTTCAAAATTTAAATCAATAATTTGCAGTGATTTATCACACACTGAACTAATTATAATGTCAACAAGAACTGCTGTCGAAACATATTTTAAAACAATAGCTCAATTGAGTCACAATATACGACCGAGTATTTGAAGTTAATACATGTAGTAGGAAACCAAATGTTGATTTTTATACCACCTGTAGTCCAAATTGGTATACATGTATATGTACTAAGGCCAAACTTGATCCACATGTGAATTGTGCCAAATACTTTTACCACACTTAATTGTAATCTGAAGTTTACTGTGGAATGGTCAAGTTTCCACCAGGTGGCACCACTGATGGGCGGGCATACACCAAGCTCAATCATATACAACATCAAGCTACGTGTAAAGTGAATAATTGTATGTTTGATTAGAATCTGATAAACAGGTTTCAAGGTAACTCTTGGAAACCAAATTTAGACTTAGGCACTAGGGGGCAACTGTATATGGAGACCTGTGCCAAATCAGTCCCATGTGAAATCTTGCAATATTGAATTTCTACCAAGTCTAGTTAGTGTACCCTGGATTAAAGTATTCACAGGTGGTTGGTGTGACCTGGTGTTTGGTGTGACCTGGTGGTTGGTGTGACCTGATGTTTGGTGTTCAACGTGTCCTGCTGTTGTTATGTCATCTCTCTCCACTGTTTAATTTCACAACACACCACATGTTGGGTCATGCATGTCATCATCTATGCAATATAACCTCATGCATAAGTCCAGACAAACATGATAC
Organism: Mopalia kennerleyi; assembly: GCA_034783855.1. NCBI lineage: Eukaryota > Metazoa > Mollusca > Polyplacophora > Chitonida > Mopaliidae > Mopalia > Mopalia kennerleyi. Next base: position 9,780 of record JAVFBX010025976.1, on the reverse strand, counting down.
TGTATGCACATTATTATCTTAAACAGTTGTTTATTCTCAAAAAAACTGTTTAAGATAATAATGTATGCACATTATTATCTTAAACAGTTGTTTATTCTCAAACAAAATTGTCAAATTCTTTCTGACAAGCAAGGTGGCTGGTGACAGCTTCCTGTTGCCGCAGCACAGCAATTTGTTGTGTCTTGTGTTGTAATTGCCCAGTCTTGTCACTCCCTGTTTGTTGCCCATGAGGTTGAGGGTGGTGACCTTAACCGTTTTACCTGGAACATGTATTAAAGTAACCTCAAGTACATGTATGATGTAAAACCCCAATCAATCAGACTTGTCAAGCCTTAAGAAATCCATTCATTACGAGATAAAGCTGCAAGAGATATTCAGATTATTAGTTATAATAACTATCACAAATCTGTAAATGTATTTGGCAATGTATAATTTTTATATGCCCGTCATTTGACAGGACGTATTATGTTATAGGGTTGTCCGTCCGTCTGTCTGTCTGTCTGTTTGTCAGTTCGTCTGTCTGTCCGTCCGTTTTTGGTTTCCGGACATCAACTAGAAAACCGCTTATTGAATTCAAATCAAATTTAGTATGTGTGTTCCATGTGACAAGACGTTGCTTGGGATTGATTTTGGTCTATCCTGGACAACATGTGGCGCCACCTGGTGACAAAATCTAAGTTTCGTTTCTTCATGTTAATTTGTAAACTTCTTGTGGAATTCGAATCAAACTTAGTATGATTGTTCCATGTAGCAAGATGTCACTTGGGATTGATTTAACAGTGTGTCGAACTACACGTGTCGAACTACAGGTGGCGCCACCTGGTGGCAAAGTCCAAATTTCATTTCTGTTTAAGTTTAAAACTTTTTCTTGAATTCGAATCAAACTTAATATGATTGTTCCATGTGACAACTGACAAGAAGTCGATTTGGATTAGTTTTGGTGTAGCATATGTTGGACTAGAAGTGGCGCCACCTCGTGGCAAACTCTAAATTTCATGTTTGTTTACTTACAAACTTCTGGGGGAATTTGAATAAAATTGTATATGATTGTATGTCGGACTAGAGGTAGCACCACTTGGTGACTAACTCTAAATTTCGTTTCTGTATGTTAATTTTAAAACTTCTTGTTGAATTTGAATCACACTTAGACAGAGTTAGGATATTGCATGTGTCAAGATGTCATGTAGAATTTTGTTTGGTATAACTTGTTAACTTGAAATGTCTTAACATTAACTTAAAACCTTCTTTTGGAATTCAAATCAAACTGAGTTTGAGTGTTCCATTTGACAAGACAGAGTTCAGATATTCCACGTGTCAAGATGTCGTGTAGGATTTTGTTTGGTGTATTCTTGTCTCGACATGCGGTCACCTGGTGGATTCTTTTCAAACTTGATTTTAATATTGTGGCAAGATTTCTTCGGGCGTATATTGCGACTCAATCGAGCGTTATTGTTTTTTTGTACGAGGTTCCTCTCAGTTTCCCACAATATTTAAGCAATGAACAGCAAACCCCAATCAAACAAACTCTTCCAACCTCAATCTACTTTATCAATCAAAATTTTGATTAAATTGTTGACCTTTATTTTTGCCAACTTCCTCAGAAGATGACATGTTGTATAGCATAGTTTGACATGGCTGTGGTTACCATGGTAATGTACATAACCTATTTGACACCCCATAAGGGCGTAAGTTGAGTTTTCTTTTTTTTGGATTGGAAATACGCTCATAACATACAGCGGGTTTTTATTTTTATACACCTTAATTTACCCGCTGATTGATGCATAACGTAAATAGCCGGCTTGTGATAGACGCCGCTGTCGAGCGCCTCTAGACTATATCCAATCATCTGCCTGTATTGGCTGTTTTGAGACAAAACCTTAATACCAACGCTGATTAGACGACAGCAACAACTCCACATTTCCCGCGACGTGCTAAACCTTGCCCTCGGCATTATATACGAGGTAAACAAAATGCAAACCAAACAATCGCTATAAGACGCAACTTGATTGTCTCTTGTTATGTAGTCTCCAATAGCACCCTCGCGCTAAACATTCTCGTATATGCAGCGGCTGAAATGGGCAGTCAGTAGTAAATATATGTAAAAGCCGCTGCATATTGGAGCGTAGATTGGAAACTGTACGAGTCATCCTTCAAAGGAAATGGCTAGTCAGACAGATATACAATTTAACGAGGTGGACCGACACAATTATTACATTAAACTTATCTGTAGCATTATGACTTACCAAGCTTTTACTTGATGTCTGCATGCTCATTTCAAGTATTTATTTCTAGTATCTCACATCTACGGCTTGCAGAGGTCAAAACTCTTCAGTTTTGTTTGCAAGTTAGATTTTAACCGGAAGTGTCTTGCCTGCACTTAGTCTGGCCTACTATTCTTGCTCCACTTGTGACTAGACTCCGTCTTCGTAAAGTGCAGTACCTTCTACTTGACATTTAATAGAGGTTGATGTAAAAACTTAACTATTACAGGAAGTTAACATTTCAGCATTAGCTATTATGAGCCCTGTTTGCCAGGTTCTGAATACATCCGATTGAAGGGAGGCAAACAATTGTCTTAATATAACACTATAGAAACATCGATAATAAAACTGCAATAGATTACGTTTAAATTAAAGAATGCATCTAATCACTGTCTGTAGCAAAATCTCAACCAGAATAAACGGTAAAGGGCTACAATGCACCAACAGTTGCGATCCGAGATCTTGCACAACATTTTCTTGACCACCATCCAATTTCATCATCACTGTGTGCAAGCGTTGCTTAATACGAATCGACCGTTGTTACATAACGTTTGTTTCTGAAATCTGCCTTTGTGTGGTGTTTATCACTCGGTTTCCCATAGTAATTAGGCAGTGCACAATGTAAAGTGGTCAATCCGTCGTCATATAAGTGAAATACCCTTGAGATCGACGTTAAATCCCAAGCAAACGAACAGTTTCTGAGCCCTATTTATGTGATTCTGTTCTCTGGCCACGTTAGCCATTAGAGATCATACAACTGTTTGTATAGACAGTTGGTTTTGAAACGGTTAAAATACACGGCTTTCTTATTGGCTCCAACTGCGGTATGATATAGAATTTAACAAATTCAACACAGTTATTGTTTTAATAAATTGTTCACAAAGTTTATGATAAACTTTTAACAACTTTATACCTTTTGACAAAATGCACAATATTGTTAGTTACTGGTAAGGTATTTTTTCAGTTGTACCTGTACAACGATGGTAGAATGGATGAAAAGGAGGATTTAAAATAATGAAGTGTAATACAATACCTGGAAATACATGCTCTCAACTGTAGTTGTCACTGATTTAAATTGAGTATTAATGTTAGACATTGATCACGTGTTTAGTAATGTCAATACATTTAAGATTTTAAACATTGCCGAAAGCTAACCTTTCACAAATTCAGTGTGACCGGTGGCTTGAGACAGGTATTTAGTTTGTCCATTAAAGCTTTATCATTAGTGAGACAGGTGTGACATTTAATGTACACCTGTATATCTTGGTCTACTAGCTCTAGGTGCTCTTGGTCAAGTTCTTCATACATCACGACACAAAGGTAGTTTGTCTGTCGACGGGAGTTAAGATCCGTCGCCATTCTGAAGATAAAGGTAGACCATTCATCCTGCAAAAAAGATTTGGAGATGACATAGATAAGCTGATTGCTATTAGAGAGTAAATCTTCAATGTTGTCCGCGTGATCTCGTCCTGGTATGAACTCCATGTCTGCTGTCCCTACACGGTAACCGACCTCCTTCAGGGATGGGATTATTTTGCGAGATACCCACTCTCTCTGATTGTCATGATACACTACTGACACATCAAACTTAAACTCTATTGTTTCAGTTTGTCCCCGAGGAGCCATGTCCGTGATGCGATGTAGTCGGACTGGTTCTAGTGCACCAGAGAGGCTGGTTTCCGCTATCTCTTCTTTCTCATTTCGGACCTTTTGTGCCCTCTGGGGAACCGAGAGAACTGCGTGTAACAGCAGCTGTTTGAACAGCAGATTAGTGGAGAATATCAAACTTTTGTGCCGTTTTATTCCAATTACAGCGGTATTTTTTAGATCCGATATGCGACAATTATCTTTGACTGTAATTACCACACTGCATATGTGTTGCTCTGTTACTTCGGCTATCAACGACACCACTTCCAAACAAAGATCGGTCTTTAAAAAACTTTTAGACACGACCAAAATAGTGACAGAAGATTTCTGAATGTGGGAGAGGATGTTCTCCTTCACGGTATAACCTGCGGCAAATTCTCTCATTGTTATCACGGATTTACACTTTGAATGAGCTGCAAGAACCGTAGAAATCTTCGCTTCCATCCAACCGGAATCATCTCCAGAGTGGACCACAAACACTTTGGCAGAAGAGATTTTTGTTGAACAAAATTTAAGTTTGAACCAAACAAAGACACAAGCCTGAATCTCTTTGCGGAAATAGACAGCTAATATGATGAGAGCTGCCACTATGGAAAGAAGAATAACCAGAACAATCACATCAGACTCGTTGGTTTTAGTTTCCTGGGGGCAACCGAACGTCAAATCATCCGTTTCAGTAAATTTTTGCCAGGTTCCATTCAACGTGTAGCACCTTACGTTTTGCCAATCTTCTATGACAGATTTCTTTTCCAATATCCATTCCTTTATCCATATATTTTCACAGGCGCAAAGAAAAGGGTTGCTTGAAACACGAATCGCTTCCAAGTTAGAGTTATTTATCCCAACTGGGAGGCTAGTTAAGTTATTGTGATCTATATACAGTACTAGGAGTCCTTCCAGTTCTTGTAGTAAACTGTTGGGAAGCACTTGTAATGAGTTGTTCGATAAATCGAGGGTTGCTACCATTTCCAAGCCTTCAGTAAAATTCAAGCGCAATTTTACAATGTTGTTATCTCGAAGCCAAATTTGGGTCACGTTCTCTGGCCAGGTAAAGGTTGTTTGACTGATTTGCCTTTGTGAGCAGTCTACAATCAGATGAGAGTTTACATCTAGTTTACAGTCACATGCTGTCGGACATGTCAGATTCTGTGCACAATAAAGTTCACGAGGATCCACAAGTGCCAGAGGTGTTATTTTATAAGCTGGTGGAGTTCCACAAACCCATCCTCTGTAACAGGTGTCCCATTCCAAATTTACTGGGCCGGAATGTCTCGGGTCAAAGTTGGCATGACGAGCTGCCATAGCAAGCAGAAAGACACCCACGTTGCAATCGCATTCGAGATAATTTCCAGATAGATCAATACAAAAATGGTTTAAAATCGCAACTATCCTTTCCGCCTCCGCAAAATCAGCATCTGTGTAGTCCTTTAGTTGGACAACTGACGGAAATCGTTCAATGCTATTTGAAGCCAGGCGAATAGTTGGCTTTCCGGTTTTTTCGTACATCAATTGATCAATGGATATGTTCGTTAAAGACTCAAATAGAGTGTCAAGACTTAATCCGGTTGAAGTAAAGTCAATAAGCTGGAGAGTATTTGTCGTGAATAAATCCGAGGAAACTGACTGAAGTGGGTTCATGCCAAGCTTGAGAACTCGAAAATACGGAGAGAATACAGGCATGGTTCCCGGATCAACGGAAGTCAGTTGATTCCATCCCAAGTTCAGGTTAATGATATTCGGAATGTCGGAAAGTGTACCGGGGAGAATAGCGGTAAGACGGTTAGCTTCCAAATTGAGTATGAATAGATTGGGCAAGTTGTCGAACAAACCAGGCTCAATAGAGGATATGATGTTGTTGCCTAAATCCAAGAAGTATAAATCTGCCAACCCTTGGAAGGTAAGCTCGGGTATATAGCTGATGTAATTGGCTGACAGGTGAATACTTTGAACACCTGTTACTCCACTGAACGCCTCTTCATCAATATTCTTAATCTGGTTATTGTTGAGAATCAGAGAGTGTAAATGGCCCTGAAACTGGAAAGCAGTTAAGTTCTTGAATTTATTGTACACGAGTTTCAGAACTCTCGGAATCTCATTCGATGGGATATTGATACCAGTTTGTACATTCTTGGCGATTTGTTCGTCTGTTAGGGATATCCCTAGGGGTAAATACCCCGTTGTGTTTTTCCACAACACGACAGGAGGGTCGTGCAAGCCGCAAGATATCAGAGATAAGCTCAGAAGATTGGGAAAGTTTTGCAGAAATGTGGTCGAGTGATTACCAAAATTAACATGGTGTAGTCCGAGCTTGGTAACGTTGGAGAAGACGTGGGTATGAAGAGGTAATACCGAGATTGGAATAGCTCTGAGGGAGTTGACGAACTGTACTGTCCTGAGAGTTGACAAGTCCACGTCCGTATAGGCCTGGTCAGGTGAAGACGATATGGTGGTATCCTGAACGAGTATAGTATCTAACCGCCCAAGTTGTCCGATTTCGTTGATACCTGATATGTCCATAACACAGCGCCGAATATTTAGAAACAGTAAGCTCTCTTCTTGACGGAAAACTGTAACATTTCCGTTGTCGATTTCAAGAGTTAATTGTCTAGAACAATCGAAAATTAGATAAAGCTGTACAACACCACTAACGTGTCTAATTTCTTCGGCAATGTCACCAAGTGATATTCGACAAACTCGTTGGTTTGTCAACTGGGGAGAAATAGATAATGTGACAAATGTAACTCCAGTCACTAGCCCGTCTAAATGGTACATTGTGGATACAGTAATCAACCTTTTGTTATCGACAGCTACAGTACACTGGTGTGAGTCGAGAGGTGAGTTCTCATCAAGCTGATTAATAACCGGCATATCCTGGACAGGCTCGCTAAAAGTCCTCACCCCAGAGGTCAGTGTGCCCAGCTGCTCGCTTGTACCCACACCCTCGCTCGTTGACGATTGAGTGGTTGTCTTTAAAGTGATCGCTGGTTGTGTTGAAGTCTCTAAACTGATCACCGTTTCGGTCGTTGAGATCACCTGTGTTGTCGTATTCACATTCTGTGTTGATTCAGTCGCCTCCAGAGTAATTGTAGATTGAGTGGATTGGGCATCCTGGTCAGTCACATTTCCAACGCGGGTAATGCCAGCAAAAAATGTGGTCGTTTCGTTAACAGTAAACCCTCTTCGATTTACTGTTGTCAGTGTACATACTCCTTGTATGAGAGACAGTAATACCCACAAACTTCCGAACGTGTGTTTATCCATTTTCAGACAACTGATCTGTTAAGCTTTTTGCTTCCTGGAACACAGAAGAAAAAAACGTTATGTAGAAGCTACAGGCCAAAATAAGCAAAACAAGTTTATAACAAATGTGCGTCTAAGGTAAACGTTGAAGAACTATCCAAAAATGTTATGACAAATGGGTGAGAATATTCCATGTACACGACCAAGTTTTACAGTTGCTTAACATGAAAAAGAGGCACCAAATTATGCCGCACTTTTTACTAAAAGTTACAGAGAACTACACTATATTTTGCTGTAAGCGATTGCTATATATAGAAGCGCTATTAAATTTAATCTTCTATATTCGATGACTATACGCCATGCTTAAGGCCGATGTTTAATTCGGTATTTGCGTTTTAATCTGGTGATCGCGACCACTCGTCTTTCGAGCTACTGTACTAAGATGTTTAAATCATAGTAGCCTTAAAATCATTTTTGGTATTAAGCGACGAAGAATTCTCAGTGTTCCTTAATTTAAATTTTTGAAAAAGTGATTTAAACTATTGTGGCACGATGTCATTTCACAGCAGAGTTTATTCGTGATGCTTACACAATTACAGCAGAACTTGATTATTTATGCTTTACACGGTGTAGCTGTTGTGGACGGCATTATTGTCATTTTGTTCACCTTTGTAACGGTTATATGTCAACCGTAGAATAATTTTTAAGAGTGGATCAGCAAATTTGATCAATGCAATTGCATAAAGTGACATACTCTCTCCGGGAGATGTGGTGGTTATGTTATCAATAAATGTATATTTCATTCTGCAATTGTGTAACCGTGTATTGCTTCATACAGTCTATCTTTATCATGTCATTTTTAGCTTTTCCTGTTTTGAAAAGATAGTTGACGTTTTACTAAATCTGGTATGTACAAAAAAAGCCCACATCAACAGAAGAATACAAGTAGATGAATTTATCTCTGTCGAATAACAACACTAGAGAAACCAAGTCAATATGTGGAGTGGAATGAATAGAATAGAGGTAAGGTATATGGTTATGTAGAATACATTATTATAAGCTGACTAAGCACAATGTTTCTGAATAGATCAAATGGTCATGCGTTGGACAACTATTGTCGCAAATACATTTGATCCTTGTAGATTTTAAAAACTGTTCAATACTAAGAATGATTATATTTGCCAGAGCTGGTACACCTGTCCACTCCACTAACATATATTAACACGGGTGTTCTAGGCTAGGTTGGTTTGTCCTCGGCATTCATTGATATTATGCCTTATTGTCATGTCAACACTGATTTAGCCTCTCCTGCACGTGGGTAATGTCCTCCGATGAACTTAATGATTTCTTTCGGTTTGCTTATTTGATAGTCCTACATTTATTTTTAAAAAGTCGTCAATAACATTGATAAACACGGACAATGATTTAAACGTGAACAATGGTGAGAATAGTAGGCCTGTAAATATTTGTATTACCTTTCAGAAGTATGACTGTCGTAATCCCCGCCCGTATCCATTTCACTCTAGCAGCGTGATTAATGTTACGATTGAGCCAGTTCACAATTAACATGATGAAAACATCCTGGACAAACTTCCCGGCATTGCGCCTGTCACTGTGACCACACACACACACTTACCACATACAGACGCTGGTGGTACTAGTTTGACCGAATGTCATTAGAAATGCTGCAACAATCTTAGTAAAGGTAAGCCTGTACACAGCTTGTACATCATCTAAGTCTATACAGTTACGTATTATTAACTCTTTCAAATCTCCATCGAGGTCAGCTGGCCGACACTGTGAACTCGACTAACTTCGACATTATGGTTTTATTTTAGAAACTAAAGAGATAAAACACTCGTTCATTGTTCTTGTCAACACAGACAACTAATTGATAAATACTGTTCACTTGATTTAACTGTCACATTTGAAACGATTTAAATTCCTTAAAGTCATGGACAAGCTGATGATGTTTTTGTGTATCGTTAATGTACTGCTTAAACATTTCACTGCTTCGTGACTTAATTCTTGTAAGCTGGGTGATGTCCTGTACATAGGCTCACTCATCTGACGTTTATCAGGTCACCTGTCGCTGAGCCGCCCCATGTTATGAAAACACGCAAACACCATGGTTTATATCCTGCGTGGTAGACTTACACCACGCAAGTATTAACTGTTCTGGTCACATTCTCTTTTAATCTATATTAATTAAAAATAAAGCAATGTCAGCTTAAACATCGTATATTAAAATTCTAGAATTGATTGTTTGATGTTGTTGTTGTGCTCAGTCACAGAAAGTTAATCAAATCGATCTTTAACAACGGACCTCCATATAGGCATCGTCTCAAAACATCCATTGGTACCAACGTCCCTATACTGACGACACAATATGCGTTATACTTTACAATTTATATCAGTAATTAATTACCCCCCTAATGTAAATTCCCGGTCAGTCCGGCATGTAAGATTTGATGTCAATGTTAGTGCCAGCTTTAGGGTACGGGTTAGCTTTAGGGCTAGGTTAAGGGTTAGCTTTATGGTAAGGGTTAGCTTTAGGGTTAGGTTAAGGGTTAGCTTTAGGGTTAGGTTAAGGGTTAGCTTTGGGGTTAGGTTAAGGGTTAGCTTTAGGGTT
>JAVFBX010025865.1:0-18033 GCA_034783855.1 Mopalia kennerleyi | reverse complement strand
CTCAAGGGTATTTCACTTATATGACGACGGAGACAAAAATAAAACGTACAAACAGATCAGCTTCCTGTTCCTTTTAGTTCGGAGAACACCAGGGCAACATAAAGCTCCTCTTTTCTCGCCTCTTACGATCGACCGAGGAAGCCAAGGGAGTATTCTGAACGACTGGCCAACCCGCTCCCCCACAGGGCAAATTATTATATGTTTCCAGTAACTTGAGGGCTCTGTATTTTTTCATGTTTCTTGTAACTGCCATGGTCTGTGTTTCAGTGTTTTTGGTAACTTGAGGTTTCTCATATATTCTATAGTTTCCGGGGGTCACTCAGGCTGTATTTCAGCATTTCTCATATGTTCCAAGGGTAGTCTATCTGTCTATTCTGTAAATGTGTAAGTGTTTCTGTTATATTGATGAATCAGTATCAGGATAAGATACATGTAAGCTGTAATAAACATTGATTACAGTGTTTAGAGATGCGAGTCAAACACAACTTACCCAGTTCCTTACATACTCTAAACAATTGCTTGGCATCGGAATCAGCTAGAGTAGTCCCCCCTTCACTCTATAAAAAAAAAGAATAAACAAATTAGACTTTGCCTGAAAACCTGCTTCAGGAGAATAATGCTGTTTGTTACAAACCGGCTCAAATTATATACATGTAGTAACCAAGAAAGAGCATGCACAGAAAACACAGATATGGGTTATTGGTCACTTATTTGTTAAATTCATAGGCAAATTTACCTAATTCTGAAAAAATATTTTCTACGTGAGAAGATCAAAGGTTATGTAAGAGTTTAAAATGATAGGTAAAATTCTGAACAAGGTCTCAGACCCATTACAGACAAAAAAGAGTCGACTAATTTGCTAAATTTTTGTAGAAATATGGAAAAGTTGTCAATTTTTTTTCAATAAAGCTCACTTTTTAAAATTTATATGAAATTTTTTATCTGCTTATGGAGAAGAAGCTATACAAGTTTAGACATAAACCTACAAACAATGCATACAAACTTCTTAGACACACAAATGGCCATACAGAGCTAGACACACAAACAGTCAAACCTCCATGCATGAGCAGCATACTCAGTATTCAATTTATACCCAAACAATATAAAATGTATTTGAGGAATATTTCGGAACATCATACATGTATAAACAACCTCAGAAAAAATCTGTTAACAACATAAAATTTCACTGTAAAACAGAACATTCAATGCATACACACCGTCACAAAAATTAAAGAATAAATATTTGATAAAAATGTAACTTTTTTTTAAATGGAAAAAAATTCAAGCTAGGTGATTTTGTTCTTAGAACATACAATAAAACATAATGTGAAACAAAGAAAAGCAGAATAATCTGATACACGCAGAATGGGGTTGGTTTGTTTAAAATATGTTGTCAGGCATTTTACAAGTTTGTCCTGAATGCCATTTAAACACAATGTTAAATTCTGTGAACTTCATAGGACAATATTAATTTTAACCGGACATATCCTGCAAATGTATATAAATTTCTACCCCTACAAAACTTTAATATTGGTACCATTCAGAGAATAAAACTTCTGTACAAATATATTAAACCAAACTAAAAAACAATCATACAAAACTACAAGAAAGGAAACGCAATTAAAAAAGAATTAAAAGATGAATGAATATAGAGTGTGAATTGTATATTGTACTACTACATTTTTTATACTAAAAAAAAGGGACAGACAACACATATTAACCATGCTCAGTAACATGATATTTAAGAAAGCATGAAAAAATAGCACTTAAAGCAAAATGAAAATATTCACAACATATATTTTATAATGCATGTAAATTAAAATAGAACAAAAACAAAATGAAAACGAAAACATTCACAACACAGAGAAAAGAGAATGTTATTTGCCTGGCTGTGTAAACTCAGGACATCATCTCTGTGGTATGATTTGGCTGAAGACAATCGTGTTGGTGAAGACTCTCTGACAGCAGTGGACTTCTGCTCGGATTTCTCCTTTTCCGCTGAGTCATTCTTCTGTGTTGTTGCTGTTGCTGTTTGTTGCTCAATACCTTCATTACCACCCATTTCCTGTTTCGTTGATGTTTTACCTCCAGGGCTTTCTTGTTGCGTTGTTTGGTTATCAGTTTCCAAGTTATGATTTCCTTCAGCAGAATCCACTTCAGAGTTTTGATTTTCAATTTTCTGATCTGAAGGTTCTTTTTCTTCAGCCGATTGATTTTCAGTACCGTCAGTTTTATCTTTGGAGCTAACCCCTGAAAATTCTCCAGTTTCAGGATCTTCTGGCAAATTTTCAGGGCTATCTCCCTTTGATGTGGAGCTCTTGTTTGTCTCAAAACCATCATTTTGTGACTCAGCACTTTTCCTCCCTTTGTCATCTACTTGTTTTGTCTCATTTTGTTTGACAGTTTTGCCCTTACTAGATTTGCTGTTGCTAGCTAAACCCTTTTTCTGTTTATTTTTCTGCTTCATCTTTTCCTCATACTGTAAAACATGAAGCTTCTATATTTAACACAATATTGAGAACAAATCACATGTTAAAATATAACTCTATACGTTAGTATCCCTGCCAGTGCATCATCAGAGTCGTGGTAAGTTGTAGGCCTAATAAAAATAACTTAATTACCACATATTCTAAATCAGCTCAAATTCTTCCATAAAATTGTTACATTGGAGGTTATCTTGAGGACTTAAAAGTTGTGTTCGGCAGGCAAATGACACATTTTTCAGTTAGTAGATTGAAAGCATCAGGAATTCAAATAAATCATAAATTTGTACGTTTAGTTGCTATAGTACTTTTGCAATTATCGAAAAGGTTACAATCATGTATAAAAGTTATAGGTGATTTACAGTAAACTAGTATTCCAAAGAGTTTAAAATGGAGAATGATGCACATGTAGTTCAATTTCAATGTGCCTGACACAACAACATTTATCACTGTACACGCAAAAAACTACCCGGGGATTGCCAAGGCAACAATGTGTGACTCCTTCACCAAACTCACTAGAACCTGTTTGCGATACATCACAGTAGGATTAGTGGGCTGATACGTTAACCACTAGACCACGGCGTTTGGTCAAAATCAAAAGCATGTCAACAAGTGAAACGTGAAAGTCTGTAAGCAGTGTGATAGCAGTACTGTACAGAGTTACGTAACCATACAGAGACTTAGTAGACTAAAGTAGACAACTCTGAGAAACAACAAGATACGCATGTCATATTGTTTTTGTTTTACATGAACTATATATATAACATGATCTACCTGACTGTCTCTTCATTCCTGATGATGGTTTTATAAACCGAAATATAGAAACTTAACATGCGTTTCTTGTTATTTCAAAGTTGTGACTTTGGTCTACTATGTCAACTTATTCACTAGGAATCACAGTACATACAGAGACAAGATACCGACATAAAAGGGATTCCATAACAATATAGTGAAATATCCACTTATAATTTATCTGCATAGTGAGCATGCCTTGAATTGAAGAGCAATATACACAGCTTCTTAACTGCATGCAAGAGGAAAATCCGAAATAAAAAGTTATAGAAGTTCTTAAAAAAAATTAAAGGGTTCAGTTTACAAGTTTAAAGCAGGATTTAATCCACACACTAAAGTTGCTCTTTCAAAATTACCACAGACATGGGAAGCTTACTTAGTTAGAAGAGCACCAGGTCAAAGGCAGCAACCTTGGCTCTACAAATACCTGGGCACATGAAGGTCACATAGTGTTAAAACTACCAATGGCACAAGAAGCTTCATTAGCTCTATGAACTTAGTTCTAAGAGTACCCAGCACCGGAAGATCCCTTAGCTCTGAGAGTACCTTAGAACCAACAGTTTTTTTCAACCACCTGGTTAATCTTACTTAAGTAATATAAAAACACATTTAGTACAACAGACCACGAAAACATAGGATGGATTGGTAAATTAACAAAGCGGACATGAAAGGGGTGTACAAATTTACATATACCTTCTTATCTTTGTAGACATAAAGCTTATCCTCCTTATTTGAATCCTTGATCAATTACAACACAGGTACAATTAACACAGATATACATTATCATACTTATGAAAACATCATAGCGTCTTTATACAACAATTTGTTTATGTACATTGATATAAATAAATAACACTACCCAGTAAGAGTGACTATTGGTTTATTGTACTATAATGGTAGACCATAACATTATTATAATTTTTAGGACAATACTGCAATACAATTCAGACATGTTGTGGGTTGATTCTGGTAAAACCATGCACAAAATACGAAATTTGAACCTGTAAAAAAACACTAAATGCAATTGACTACCATGTAAGTAAGTTTTTGTGTAGGTTATCCAGCGCATTTCAATACTAGATTTGGGTTTGTTTTTTTGCTTGGTGATTAACATCTAACTCAAGGGTATTTCACTTATATGACGATTGAAAATTGATTATTGCTGCAGAAACTATAAGGAAAAGTTAAAAGTTTAATGCAAAATTGAGCCTCTACTACGCAGAATAAAATTGTGACAAAATGTGTACAATTGTATTACAGTTAAACAAGTAATTGAAGAAATGTTGTAATAATGTTAAATTCAAGAAAATTAAAAGATTAGATACAATTAGTTTGATTATTACAAAAACAATATTTTTTGCACAATGTTTAACATACAGTGTAAAAAAATGTATGGATTTTTACCTTTTTTGATTGGTTGACAGCAGGTAGTTTGGACACCTGGGATTGTCTAGGAGAAGTTTTACTCGCATGTCGGCCATCTTTTTCCTTGGATCCATCTCCGTCATTACTACTTGAATCCTGAAACATCATAACCATATCTTACTATTTATTATTAAGAAAGCTGAGCAAATATTTTATATTCATGTTAATTTTTACATAAAAGGATCAACAATTCAGTTCAATTATACAAAGATAATTACCATTTTATATTTACCAAGGTAGCTTATACTGAAGGGTGGTTATTTCTGACATAACACCAAAGGAATAACAAAATTATTTCTAAAAATTTATCACAATACTGCAGGCATGGCGATTAATTTAAACACATACATCATCTCATTTTCTAAGTAAACTCCCAGACAAGCTTCAGTATCTTAATCTTGTTATGAGTTGTTATGGACAGAAACCATGTACATGGTAGAGAAAATATGTGATCAAGGCAGTTTCTAGAATATTTTTCAGGCTTTGTGTCCCAAATTCTGTTCTCCCTTTCAGCTTGATTTTAACACAGATATTACACAAATAGCTATACTTTGATGATGTAATTCCCTAATGATATTTTAACAGGACAAATAGAACAGTAAATGTCCACATGTCTATCTGTGACTTACAAAAAATATTGTTTTAAAGAAATTAATTTTGACCCCCAAAAAATTAAATAATTTCTTTTTTTTAATTAACTCAGCAAGCATCAGAACCTTTTTCAAGAAAATAACATAAACAGGTGAAAAATTCCATAAAAATGACTTTCAAAGACAATGTTTACACTTTAGTGATTCACTTTAATCTTATTTGTCAAACTTTACAATAGCTTTTTGGTCAACCATAGATGGATAGGGTCCATTTGGAACACAGGTAAGTGGAAACCCTGTTGAAAATTCAATATAGCTAATGCAAGATGATATGCAAGATGGCTTTAGTTTTGACAGTATTTTTTTATTTCGAGAAAGAAATAGGGATTGATGAACAGGCTTTGCCTACAATGTATATAAACAGCGAAGAACACAGTATAGTAACTCCTCAGACTTGTAATACAAAATGCTCTATAAAATACTGCTCATTAAATCTTGTGTAGAGGCAACTGCAATTCTAAGAAAAAAACTGAACGAAGCATGGCTATAACTACTACTAAGTAAAATATGTATACCGGTATTAAAAAATAAAAACTTTCTAAAAAAAAAACAACTACTTCCTCAATTTAGCATTTATGTAAACTATGTTATTTGACTTTTTAAAACTATTTTGTGAGAGAACCTTACAATTTTAGGAAGTTTGGAATCCGTTTCATCATTTTGAACTTTTTCTGTTTCAACTTGATTTTCATTTGTGTTCTCGCCATCTTGGTTGCTATGGTTAATGGCTGAATCACCTACATTTTTGGTGTCTGTTTTACTGTCGTCTTCTTCACTCTCAAAGTCATCCTCATACTTGTCTTCAGCACTAGACTCTTTCTTTTTCCCCTTTGTTTGCTGTTGGAAAAAGTAAATATACAGAAATAAATGTAAATAAAATTTGCTTTCAATATCTGTGAAGGTTCAATTCAAACAGATTGCAAGACTATTGGCTAGATATCTTTTAAAATTGTATCAGTTAATAAATATATTTCTATACCTGTATTTTGAGAATACCAGAAATGTTAGATTTTTTAAAACTTTAAACTTTTTTAAAATTGGACAGTTTGCCAATATTTTGGATATCACACTCTTTCCAGTTTTAAGATTAGGTTACCTTTTGGTTGAATAACATCTTAACTTTCAGTTAATTAAGAAAATTATGTAATAAAAAGTACCTGTCGTGTTTTTGATGTTCGTTTTTGTCGACGTGGTGTAATACTGTCATCATACTCCTTTGTTTCTTCTGCTCTCTTCTCTAATATATACTCATGTTTGTGAAAATCTTCCTCCTTCAAGAAAATATGTATAGCATTTATATCATTTCCTCTTCAGTAGACAGGTTGTGGATTATACAGGGTAATTCACATCCATGAATATGACACCATGCTTGATCTATTTGAGACCAATATTTTGTCCCATACGCTAATAATCAAATTAGTCTAAAATACATTAAATTTAAACTAAATAAATTACTATATTTACATTTTATAACGGTTGCCACAATGATTTTGTCATAACAATCCACCAACTAATAAACAGCATCTATGCATGAAGCTCAAGAAATTATTTAATAATAAATACCCTTTTATAAAAGAGTAAAAAGAGAAAAACCGCACTTGTGGTTATTTCACTCATATGTCTGTAAGTCTGCTCAATGATAGGAGCAGGAAACCACCATTGACACCACTGACAATTATCAAACAAAAAATAGGACAAAAACAAAATAAATACAGAATGATTTGGCTTCGTGTTGACTCTTTTAGCTCCAAGAACATGAGGGCAACACAAATGCTATTAGACGATTATAAAAACTTGTAGTTCAATAAAACCAAAAAAAGTTAAGAAAATAATAGAAAACTTAAAGAATAAAGCTTACCCAATCCTTCACATGGTAGACAGGTCCCACTTTCTCTAATCTTTTTGCAATTCCCAGATTTTCTACAGCAATTTGTTCTTGTTGTCTCTCTCGGTAGGGAGTATGTAAACTGTACAAATAAACACACAGCTATAGACATGTATTTTTAAACATTAACCAGACTGGCACAGGGATGTTGACATATTTTAACTGTCATAAGCTGGCAGAGATAAGTTTCTAAATAGTTCTTAATCTCCAGTTGTAATGGGTGAGGGCAATAGAGATAAAAAGGTTTAGTACACATGTCACTAATATGTAGCACATATAGCATTGATGGAATTAACGGGCAGTGATCAGCAAGCCTTGGCCAAAAAGTCTGACAATACCTGACTTAATTTAGTGACTTTTATATCTCAAATAACCATAAAATTCAAAAATTTATGTTAATATTAAAATAACCATTCAACATATTTTCACTTCTTTCAAACCCTGCACACATGGTTAAGTATATGCTAAAATCAACCGAATTGAACTTAGAATTTTTAGAAATTCCACATTTTCTTGAGACTATACTGACCTTTTGGGTTGATATTCTGAGTTCCAGTTATCCAACCTGCCTTTTCTTGTCATGATTTTTCGCATTTTATTGACGAGAAGTTCATTCTCATGGTCTACCAACATCTGACGCTCTTCTTCTTTCTGTGTAAATCAATCAACAGAAAAACACAAATCTTTACATATATAAATGGAAGACAACAAAGCATCATTATTTTGTGGATCACACAGAGGATGGTGGTCAGTACTGGTCACTGTCCCTGTATGGGTTGCAATCTACAGCCCCTTGTGATCTGGCTCATGTATATATCTTATAACTAAGATAGAGTTATCAAAAAAAAAATGAAATTTCATCATTATAATTGCATTGATGAATTTCAGAATTTGCAAATTTGAGATCCCTGTTTGATATATAAAAGCTAAATTTGTTTTCTTACATTGTTATAAATACTGGAGAACCTGAAGCATCCTGACGGAAACACCTTCAAGAACTTGCGAATATAAATACAGTTACCTGATCTGGCCAGTCAAACTTGCACTGAACAATCAGTCAATATTTATATATAACAATCCTTTTGCTTTAATCTGCTGACAATATAGTTTGTGCAAGGATGGCCAAAATAGCAAGATTTTCCATAAAAGGAACATTGCAAAGGAAATCAATTGCAGGTTTGGTAAAAACTATACATTTGCAGGTCATGTCAGATAAAAATTGTGAATGTCCTGTAAAGAACGCCAGACTTTAACAATGTTAAATGGCCTGCAAGACAAATTTGGAAAAACGTCTTGACAAAACATTTTACACACTTCGTTAGAAACTTTGTCAGAACTGAAACCAATCAAAGTCTGTATGAAGATATAGAGTTTTAATTTGGACGTTTAAAACTAAACCATGTTCTGTCAATCCTCTAGAGAAGGGCATTCCTTTATCAGAGGCTATAAAGAAAAGATTTGTATATAGCCAATGATAAGTGAGCATAGCTGAATTAAACTCCAGCGACATACAGATGATTATTTTAAGAAATCTATTACAAACAGTAGTGATAGCAGTCCCCTAGAAGCTTTGACATTCTAGATGGAGGGCGAAGCATTCTAGCTAATTTTTCTACAAATATATTTGTTACGATTATTCACCACCTTACATGTTCTGTGTGTTTTTACGAGTCTCCTTAGATTTAACCAACAATTATATCTTTTAATTTTACGTATTCGTCTATTTAGGAAAAAATTAAAATAAACGTCTTAACACCTCAAACGAAGGTTTATTTTTTTTGCTGTTTTTTTTGTAAAAAATGAATCAGAAGGTTTCATGTTTTTGTATTGTATCTTGTGACTGTTGTCTCGTCTTTGTTTGTTGCCTCTGACACCACGGGTGATTACATTCACCCATTGGGCAGGGTCATGTAGTTATATCAGTGAAATAATTTTGAATATGGCCTTACACCCCAATCAAACAAACACTCAAAGCAACCATTGGTTGTTTTTATTGTTGGATTTAATGGGAACCAAGCTAACAATTGAAAACCGGATTCTTGGTGAAGGTATCAGGGGACACAACTCTTGATTCTTTTGGCCATTTTCCAATAGTGAAGAAAAGTGAAAAATTTGCCATAATTAAATATTTTTGCGTCAATGCTTCTAAGAACAACCAAATTGAAACTAAAGAATACTTTGGATCAAGGTTAAAAACTTTTGGTTATGACAACAGTGTGGCTATTCACGATATATTGAAAGTTGGATTGCCACAGTTAATGGTATTGCAAACTGTAAAACTCATCTTCTTGATATGCATGATTTCAAGATTTTTAATATTTTGCTTCAGCAGCTTCACCATCCCTTCCATTTTCTCACTATATTTACATAATCTGAGAGTTTTCAGAAGAAAAAAAAATGAAGAATTTTGTTTGAACATGGAAAAAAGCCTCCCATGTTATTTTGGGGACATTTATTTGAGGACAGCTAAGTCATCGCAGCCAGAGTGCACTTTACGGGGCTGGACAGTGATAGCTCTGTTCGAGGGTGCTTTATATGCCTATGTCACCTGTCAACTGAAAACAGAGCTTGCTATTGGAAGCTGTGACTGAGTGACAGAGAATTATATTTGACTTGATCTTAAGGTGAGAAGTACTCAATTCTTTATTAAAGCCAGGACACATCCATCCTGATTATTATATTGGCAAACGGACAGCATGTCAGTTAGCGGCGTCAAAAACGTGTTTGGTTTGATCTCAAATTTCAAACAACTTTAATCAAATATAATATGATATATTGTCACAGCCATGATAAACTGAAATCATTACATGTTCATATTCAAACATGCCCATACTATACTATGACACTGGGGACTTTTTGACCTGAAAATGAAATGTCATTTGTGGAACAACATGTCGAACAAAGTTACCTATGCATGTAATCTGTTATGATTCTTAATCAATGATTATTGTATACACAAAACAATAACTCTACAAGCAATCTGACCCTAATTTCTGCTGCCATTCATATTTATATTTTTTCAAAACTTTTGTCTCGCAGCTTCTTAGTGAAAGACGATGTGTTCGTGAGTCATGATGTCAATTTATTGGCTATCTATTAAATCACAAGCATGGTTGGTGTAATTTGTTTGTTTGTTTGATTAGGGTTTAATGTAGAACTCAAGTGTATTTCACTTATATGATGATGGATTATCTGCTTCACACTGTTCCTTACCTTATTATGATGGAAAACCAGGAGGAAGCCTAGTAAAAACCACCCCCACGATTGCCGGAGCCACATCTTGTGACTCACTCATATACCTGAGGATCGACAGACGGACTTGATCCAGTTAACGGTACATCAAAGTAGGCTTAAGAAAACACACTCGCTAACCACTTAGCCTCAAGCCGAGGGCTAACATTTTGTGAGATGTAACCTAACATTTGCCACAGCTTTACAGATTTTTAAAACACATAAATCTGCAAATTGCTTTTTAATACAAACTTCATTAATGATTTGATTGACAAATTTATCAAATGTAGCAGTAAAATGCAAATTTAGACAAACAGTTCAAACAATAATGCATGAGTAACCTATAAATCAGTCTTCCTAAAATAATTTAGCATAACCATGGGATGACCTTGATCAGTTCATTCTTCCCAACAACACAGGCCTGAATGATACATATACATGGAGCTTTAAAATAGCAGAAGACTATTAACGGATTTCTTCAGTTTCTCACAATGTACATATCACACTTTAGATGT
This sequence comes from Mopalia kennerleyi, assembly GCA_034783855.1. Classification (NCBI taxonomy): domain Eukaryota; kingdom Metazoa; phylum Mollusca; class Polyplacophora; order Chitonida; family Mopaliidae; genus Mopalia; species Mopalia kennerleyi. The sequence goes on along the minus strand of JAVFBX010025865.1, from coordinate 7,052 downwards.
TACATAAACTAACATTTGCAGACACTTTTGTTTCAGGGGGTAAAGAGGCCTGGCAGGGATGCCATCTTTATGTGTATCTGTTGCCATGGAAACCTATCTCTAGGCTTGCAATGAATTGATATGATGAGTGCATGAATTGACTTCGATCCGGATAATTTATTGATAAAATTATTTGGCTGCAAGGTAGCGATTACTTCTCTGTCTGGTCGGTACAGTGCTGATACGGAAATTTATATCTTTTAAAGGGTTAGACATTACCCATTGTTTCCATTACGATGATGACATCATGCCTTATGCAATATAAATATTGATCTACATGTATGGCTAAGGATAGTGTAATGGATTGTTTGTTTGTTTGTTTGCTTGGGTATTTCGCTTATATGACGAGGGATTGTCCACTTCACATGGTCCTATAGCCTAGTTACAGTGGAAAACCTCGTAAAAAACCACCCCAGCGATTGCTGGAGCCACACCTCGATCCTGTGAACAGTGCATCAAAGTAGGATAAGTAAGCGCACTCGCTATAACTAAGCCACAGCGACAGGCCCGATAGTGTAATGGAAGTAAGCTATACATATAGACTTTTCAGAATCAAACAATACATAATACCTGGGACGATAATAAGAAGGGATAGGCAATGGACAACAAATCACATCAAATCTCACGTCTGCCCATATTTTGCGTTACGACAATATCGGTAAGGCGAAGATAAAGCCAGTCCTCCTGAACTAAAGCAGTTGGAGTTTCTATCGCCAATTATTTAATGGACCAGTTGGAAAATTTCTCGTACCAAGGAAAGATCATATGCCCTTCGACTGTAATATTGTGGTGCTAATAGTCGAGTACAAGCAGTTTACTCGATGTATTCGGTTTTTAAAGTTTAGGTATAAGCGATGCCTTCAGTTCCGAAAATAGCGGCCATTTCTTTACATTTTGTTGTGTACATGACCTAACTGTATTATGAACTACATTTAGTCTGAACGAAAACTTGAAGTTTTTTGTTTTGAATCTTCAGCAGATGGGTTTTTTCATTGCCACCCATGGGTTTTGGGACTGGTAACACGAAAGTATATGTCATTTATCTGCGAAGTCCAGTTTTGTTTTTTATGACTGGCTTTTCTGAAACATTCACCTATTTACTCGGAGTCTTTTGCTGTTTTTTTTTTCTAAAAACTTTATGTGTAAGACTGCTAAATACTTCTCTCTGTTATATTTTAAAAGAATATCCGACAGATGATGATAGCATGTAGTTTACCTGTCCCGGAAATGCGTGAAACTTCTGAGTTTGTGTTGTAAAAACATGGATTTTTGCAATTTTCTAGTGTTAACTTGGTCAGGCCTCTACAACAAAGCACTCCCGAGGACAGCATTGATTCCCTGGGTAAGCCTTACACACCAATCAATTTAATCTATCAAATTATTCTATACGTAGGTTATTAGATAGTCATAGAAACCATACAACATGTATGTATTTTATCAAAATGGAAAACTAGCGCATACATAGATTTACACCTCAAACCATAGCTAATAAACTCTTTCCATCATTTCTTTTATAATTTTATGAATATAACCTATCCTGAACATCATAGTACTGGGGTGGACTCAGCAATGCATAAATGGGTTCACGGTGTAAGGCTTCAGGGGTGGTGAACTTGTAAATAAAATTTCTAGCAACATGGCTGTCAATTCAATTCCCGGATTTTTAAAATAAGGATCACCTGTGCAATCTATTTTCAGGTGTGGCAGCATAAAAAACATGGCTCAGGCCTGACTGGTTTTCATCAGGTGAGAACAGGTAATTACTCACCTGAAGGCTTAAGGGGTGGGATATTGAAAGATTTCTCTCTGGCAACATGTCTGTCAATTAAATTTCTCAGTTTTTAAAATTCAGATAACCTGGAGTGTACATATCTATTTCCATAGGTGGCTGCATAATACCTTGGTTCAAGTCTGACTGATTTTCATCAGGTGAGAACAGGTAACTCACTGAAGGATTGAAAGATTTTTCCCTGGCAACATGACCGCGATTAAATTCCCAGATTTTTTAAATTAATAGGATTACCTGTGCAATTTATTAATTTTAGTTGTGGCAGCATAAAAAGCGTGGCTCATGCCTGACTGATTTGCATCAGGTCAGAACCCATAATAACTCACCTGTAGGCGTTTCATCCTAACAGTCAGGTGTGGATACTGTTGAGTATTGCTGTTATCCAAACCATGTCTCATCTCCTGCATCTGAAATAAACATGTATAAACAAATGTACAGGTGTTATCCAACAATCCTACCACATTTTAATATTTCTACAAGATCTTGAAAATCTTTTGCTCACACCTATAATGCTTTAAAATATCTGTACAAGTTTCAGGTACATTTTGATTGAGAATATGACTGAGCCATTAAGTCACCAAGTTAGGAAGCTTTCTCACACAGAATTGAAAATGTGCACTTAAGCTTTCTTTTTTTTTTTAATTTCTTTTTTTATTCTTAATTTTTTTTTTCATTAGCATAGTAAAGGTATACATACATCGTACAAACATTGGTTTTTAGTATTTTACATATATGTGATAAACAAGACGACATTCTGAATAAACCTTTTTTCGTTTTATACGCATTTGACATAAATATTTTTAAATAGCAATAAAAATTGTTTGTGAATGAAATTTGGAATGATAAACATAGAGAATAGACATTGTTAATACACATTTACAATCACCCGCAATGAATAAAAAAAAGAGATAAACATTAAACATATATAAATGAACTGTAAAACTGCAGAAAAACTTTGTTAAATTGAATTCCTCTGTTTCAAGTCAATTGCACAGATTTCCTCAAATCTTAAAATATCCCTCCATTGGCAGACTGTTGAGATCGGCCTGCCAACTTCCACATTGTTTATAAATGTGTCCACTCTTTATGTGACTGTCCTCATTCTATTTGAACAGGTCAATGTGAAGCTTCAAATTTGAAGACTTCACTAAATGCAAACTTTTTAACCAGTTTTGTTCATCAATATCATTTAACACAACTCGAGATTAAGGTTTATGAAGAAACTTGTCTGGGAGTTTATTTAAAACATAAGATAATTCATCGATTTTAATAACTCTACATCCCTGTACCAGTGTGATTGCCTTTAAGAAATACCCTATTACATCTTAAATCTTATTTCTATCAGACTGTCCCAAAATTAGAATGTTCCAACTGCTAGAAGTTTCAGCATGTTTCAATATTATAATAGTATTGCAGTTATGAGATACTTAGTCAAATTGATTGCCCACTAGAATAGCAATACGGTAACCACTTGGTCAAAATGATTGCCCACTAGAATAGCAATACGGTAACCACTTGGTCAAAATGATTGCCCACTGGAATAGCAATACGGTAACCACTTGGTCAAAATGATTGCCCACTAGAATAGCAATATGGGAACCACTTGGTCAAAATGATTGCCCACTAGAATAGCAATATGGGAACCACTTGGTCAATCTGATTGCCCACTAGAATTGCAATACGAGAACCACTTGGTCAATCTGATTGCCCACTAGAATAACAAGAAGAGAACCACTTGGTCAATCTGATTGCCCACTGGAATTGCAATACGAGAACCACTTGGTCAATCTGATTGCCCACTAGAATTGCAATACTAGAACCACTTGGTCAATCTGATTGCCCACTAGAATTGCAATAGGAGAACCCCTTGGTCAATCTGATTGCCCACTTGATTTGCAATACGAGAACCACTTAGTCAATCTGACTGCCCCCTAGAATAGCAAAACAGGAACTACTTGGTCAATCTGATTGCCCACTAGAATACCAATGAGAGAACCACTTGGTCAATCTGATTTCCTACTAGAATAGCAATACAGGGAGCATATGGTCCATTTAATTGCCTACTATCACAGTTACATAGAAGGCGACTGGACCATTGGTTTGCCACTATAATAGCAAAACAAAGACATTATTAATAGTCTTGTCGCTTGAACTTATACCTTATTAATTAAATCAGGGTGTGTTTTTTCTGTTTATCCCTGACGGAGAGAGTTTTTATTTTCCGTCCCTTTAATTTCTTTGTGCCGTTCACATGCTGTCATTTCCCAGATAAAAAATTACTTCTTTATTCACACAAAACAAAACAGTTAGCCATTGGTCTGGTTGTAGTTTATCCGTGTAATGGATTGAACTGAGAATATAGTGCAGTTCAATACCATATCTACCCAGGAAATAAAAGGTGATTTTGTAGGTCAGGGGTTATTATGACTATTAACAGACTGTTTACCATGTTGTTATTAAACAGATGTGATGTTACTATGGATACCATGAGGTTAAGCCACACCCACAATAGAACTAGCCCCGTAGCCATACACTGATCAACCATTGTCAAACAGGGACTTGTGCGCACATTTTCGTCTCCTGCTATTTGCTTTTCCAGCAAATGAAAGTAGTGCTGTATTTTACAGCCTATGGCCAGAATATCATTGATCGACAAATAGCTTAATTATGTGTTCATTATTCATAGAACAGGTACCCTATCTTAATTAGCTTTTTGTCTGACATATTGGTTAGATTTCTTAGAACACAATCATGCTTTACTAATCTGAATCAATAAATCAAGAGTTTTTTGTTTTTATTTTCTTTCTTAAACGTTTAGCATAGTTCTCTATGGTAATTTTACTGCAGTTGGTGGTTGAGACCCTGTTGTCTAATACCGGTAGTTCTGTTTCAAGATGTGTTTGTGTTGTGCCAAAGCAAAGATATATCTGGGTTCCTGCTGCCCCTAACTCTCCTCTGAAGATACATCTGGGTTCCTGCTGCCCCTATCTCCCCTCTGAAGATACATCTGGGTTCCTGCTGCCCCTATCTCCCCTCTGAAGATACATCTGGGTTCCTGCTGCCCCTATCTCCCCTCTGAAGATACATGTAACTGACTCAATTCACAACGGTCAGTGACTTTCAGAAGTTAATTCATTTCGGAAAAACAAAAAACAATATAAAATATGTTTGTTTGTTTGATTGGAGTTAAATGCCCTACTCAAGGGTATTTCACCTTTATGACAACGGATTGTCCACTCCACACTTTTCCGTGCCTTATTACGGTGGAAATCGGGAGGAAAGTTCGTATAAACCTCCCCCGCAATTACCGGAGCCACATCATGTGACTCCCAAATAGACCTGATGGTCAACAGACGGGCTCGATCCCATGAATGTTCAATTGGGGTAGGATTAGGAAATGCAGACGCTACCACTGAGCCATGACTACGGGCCACACAAATTATGATACGCTTAAATAATGATAACTCACTTAGTTAAAGTCCCAGGTTTGATTCCTGATGGAGACAAGCAAATTTTTCTCTCTTCAATTATTCAAAAATATATAAAAGTAACCATAAATGCAATGTGTAAACATGTGTGCGTGTGAGGGACTCGAGGAAGATTAGTTTTGCACTAATTAACCTCCTCCGTAATTAAGGCATTAGTATTATTACATTTACAAACTGAGGAACCAGGGCTAAGTGATTAATCTATGTTCCTATAATCATGGAAATTAATGATAGAATATAGTCAGTATTAAATACTTTGCAAATTGTGAAGAATAACAGTTGATGGAGCATGAATAGTTAATAGCTTGTTTGTTTAATCTGAATAGGAAGGAGCGCCAGGCCAATTAGGATGGGTAAAGAAAATAAGCCTGGACATACATGTAACTAGCAACAGAGACAGGCCAGAATAAAGACAGGACAATCACAAAAGGCAAAAATAAATTAGCTGAATATTATAGTATGATAAGTTGCCTGTTTAAACATTCATGCTGAGATAAAACACACGGTCAACTCCAAATCCTAGCTACGCCTTATATGTTGAAAACTCAAAATGTTAAATGTTCAAAAGAAATCGTATGTATATGTTTAAGTGAATATAAACTGTGTACTCCAAATCCTACCAACAATGAAACATGTGTGTTTATTTCAAGTGAATACAAATTATGTACTCCAAATTTAAATTTTTTAAAATCAATCACACTGGCACAGGACAGATGTAGAACAATGTTCTAGATAAACTCCCAGAGACAAGTTTCTAAATAGATCTTAATCTCGAGTTGTGTTATTGGTAACCTACAGACATCATGAAAGAAGGTAATGACTATTTACATGGTATATAATTAAAGTATGGTTAAATCTTATATATATGTGTTCACTTTTTATACATGTGCATGTTTAAGTTAAAACAAATTGTGTTTTCCAAGTCTTTAATTTTCAAGAATTTTCAACAAATAAAAATGTATTTACTTTCAATATTTTATGTACAAGAGAAAACAAATTAGCTAATACTAAATAGGGCATACTAAAAATCCTGTATTGAATGACCATTTTTCATACTACATGTTCTTAAACCAGCAATAAATGACAAACTCATTTTGTATTCCTTTCATATTTCATAGTTAGTCCGTGGAAGTTTAAATCATTTTTCTGTAGATAAAAAATAGCCTAGTAATAATCAATAAGCCTAGGTTTCTATGTTGAACCGTTAAATATTGAAGTTGCTTCGTTTTGTTGAATAATTTGTAATACTGTATTGATTGAAAAGACCGAAGTAATAAAGTAAATGGAAAGGCTATAGCCACAATGGGGTATAGAGTGGATTGATAATTGAACCCAACGGCAGTCCATGGAGCGTGAATAGCCTCAAAGGTAACTGAGAACTGCTGTCAAATGTTTTGTTTGCAAACATCAGATATCTCCAACAGCAAAGACCAGTACAAATATCTTATTCTCCACAGTTTATTTCATATGTCATACAGCAGGTGAAGAACCCCAAAACTAGTTCGCCCCAACTGCTATCTTGAATCACTGATAAAGTCATTTTATTGAAAGAGTTGAATGTGAACAGTTAAATAGTGAAGGAGAAAAGAAATGTAGCTTGTATTGCTGCCTGTAAATAAAACTTTGTTAGCTATACATATAGACAATCTAATTAAAATAAGATCTCAAAAACGCTCCCCGTATTTTGATTGTCGCTGACATTGAGATCTAACGCAAACACCCCCTCTAGCCTGTTC
>JAVFBX010025754.1:0-18034 GCA_034783855.1 Mopalia kennerleyi | reverse complement strand
TATTTGTCACCGTAATTGGCATATTTCATGATAAAATGAATAATTTTTTTGTCTTGTATAGTTTTGTGTTTCAGACGCTGTTGGCTGTAAATTTATGCGAGTATGCTTTGTTGTTGTTGTAATCTCGCTAAAGGGGACCCTTAAATGATCAACTCTCTCGACTTGGGAGTGTGGCTTGCTGAGGCTTAACTCGTATAGCATGTGGAATATATTCCTATTGTCTTTACATTCGTCTTGAAAGTCAAGATTATAGGAGGACAAACGAAGGTTGAATACGGCCCCTTGCTGTGGGGAGAAATCATTTCTCATTTCTTTGATAAGTAGAGCTCTTTTGTACACATGTAAAATAAAAGTTTACTTTACATAAGTGAAAATCTTTTTCACATATGTGCAATAGTTAGTTTTTTGTGTTTTATTTTGCTTATGTGAATTTCACTTACGTGAAAAGTATTTTACATATGTTGAAAAGAATTTTACATGTCTAAAATAAAGTTCTATTTTACATATGTGTAATTAATTTTCCCATAAGTGAAAATCTTGTCAGCATAAGTAAACAATTTTACATACGTGAAAAAGAATTGTACGTAAGTAAAACAAAAGGGACTGAGAAACATATTCGCTAGGGAAATCGGAGCCAATGAATATGTCAATATATATATTATTGCTGTAACAATTAATAGTTGGTCTACTTCATTTACCTGTCCTGCTGTGAACCGTTACGAGATGCTGTCATCTATCATCAAAACTGTTGCGGTCTTCATCGTGAAATGTGTGCACGTGATGGCTGTATTATTTATAGATATAGCTGGTGAATACTTCTGTTAACAGAAATAGAGGTATGGAGCGGTATGGAGCCAATCTGCTCCAAGAGTTTGAGCTTCAATAGCGATCGCTGTGTTATATATCAATACGTTTTTAGTTTCATTATTACACAAAAATGTAACGTTTAAAAACGTCGAACCATTTAAGTCAAGCTTTGGTATTGAAAGTTTAACTGACATGCTGCAATAACACAGCATCAGAGTATTCGTTATCAATTTTGTCCCATTGACAGGTTGTTCGCGCCTTATGCGTAACAGATGCTGGTTGTTGAGTACACATCGATTAATTTGAACGAATTGTAACGCCAGGCCTGCCCAATTATTGAAACGCTTTTTCTGTCGATATTTTGAATTAAAACTTTAAACATGTTATCTAATGTAAAACTCTACACAAGTGGTACGGATAGTTAATTTTAAATTTTGATTGGCGCTAGCTCTGGTATTATTGTCAACACTACATATTAATTTGTGTATCGATTCGGATATGCATTCCGCTATTTCAAAGCATTGTCGTTTTGTTTAAACTTTTGCCAGTTTTCTCCAGTTCGTTTGCCAGCATATTCGGGGTAATTAAGGACATTGTGTTAATTGCCACACCCTGGTTACAAGACACGTATGGAACAGCCACCCATTTTGATCGCCTCGCTGTTGAATAATCTGTCCAATTGTTCCCAAGGAGACGTTAGGCAAGACATCGTGACCCATGACTTAACGTTAGGCAAGACATCGTGACCCATGACTTAATGACAAGCCCCATGGCAAACAAGCCCCATGGCACCTAAATGAAAGTTATCTTGACTTAACAGTACATACACGTAAGCGGCATCAAAGGTTTTGTGATTCACCTTGTATGCAAAATAATTTCCATTCGGTGATAAGTTAACACAGTGCGACAACTATCTAAATATGCTGCCCTTCACCAGATGGATAGACCTATACTCCATTTAAAATAACATTACATACAGTGGTATTGTTAAAGTCACCTTTACCCGATAATTTATTTTAACGCATTCGCCTCGCTTTACAGAGCTTCTGTACTCGGTTTTCGGTAAAATCCGACCAGAGCAAATTAGCGAAGTAATGAGGGCACTCTATTTATATGCTCGTTGATGGTTAAATGGCTGATTGTCTAAATGACTGTTTTACGCCTTGCTCTAGGCTATATCAATCATATGGCGTCGTGTGTTCGTTATTTGGGTAACCATATGTCAAGAGGACTGCTATGTTCGATTCCAAGATACTCTCCAAACAAAATCTTTTGCGAGGGGGTGTCAGATGTCTGTTTATTTTATAACGCCTTAAGTTGACTAAAATGTATGATTATAACTCAAGTCGGTACTACCATGCAGTCCAACGTTATGCCAATTACAGAAACCATAGCGTGTGTTTGATTTTAAAATCCGTGTGTAACACACATTATTTATATGACTTAGCGTTAATCTGGCTTCATACATGTTCTTGAAGTCAGAAATTCTCATTAGGAAAGATGATAAACTGCAAACCGATAATTTAAGTCACAATCCGATCGTAATATGCCAACCGTGTAGAAATGTGGTTGGATTATGTATTATTGGGCTTAGTTGGGCTTAAGTTACATATGTGGTTTGAAAGGCTCCCACTGTACTACAGTTAACCTATTACGGATATCCAGTCTTCCTTCAGCACTCTCTATTTACCTCTGTGTAACATTATTAGTGTTTGTGTATTAAACTGCTGGTTTTATGTGACGTATTTTCCAGCTATCAGAACAATGAACCATCTATGCATCGTACTTTCTAGAAATACTTCATGTTTACTATCATTTACTCGAGGGCTATAAATATTATAACTTTCCTATCGCAGACAAGACGAACTTGTTTTGCATCCGTTCAACTATTTTGACATGGGTTTTTCTTTCTTCTAATCAGTGGTAAATATTAGCAATATGGAATTGTCTGCTAACCATCTAATGAAGCTGTTTGCTGCACTATATGAATACATTAATTTATCATAGGAAGTACAATATAATATATATAAGTATAGCATACATGTATTTACACTGACGTTGCCACATCAACCAGCTACATTCACTAGTAATAGAATATATTGTTGTTGTTGGAGTTGTGGTTTAGAGTCGCTTCATGAAGATATGAAATTCGCAGCCCATCAACAACAGCTTCTTTGTATAGTTGATAATTTCCATATTATGCGAGACGTTTTCCTGCTTCTCTAAGAGCTATGGTGCACAGTGAAGGCGATCTATGTGTGATTCCTCTGTATTAGGTCACCTGATGGCCCTGTATTTGTCCTGACAAGTGGTGTCGAGGGGTGTTTCACCCATTGGGCTGTCACATGAGTGACATAAAGGCGCTCTAAACCCCAATCAAAGAAACAAACAACCCTAAATACTGACATTTTGTACAGTTGTTTTGTTCCTCAGCAGCTGGTATTTCGTTACCATTGGTTGAGGTTGTTAACATCAGGACTCCCGATGTAAAGCACCAATCAGTCAATCAATCCACTTACACCCAAATTAGCACATAGATTGTTTTAGAAATATCTTTGAACTATAGCATCGCATTTTGAAAGTGATTAAGTGTTGCCATAAAAGCGTAGACAATTTGCTTTTAACTTCGTTTGTCTACCACCTGCCATAGAAGTACAAATTGTTTGGTATCTCAACAGTTGGTATTTTGTTACCGTTGGTTTATCTTGTTAACACCACGACTCCGGCTCCCTTACAATCTCTGATATATCCTGGGTGAACCATCAGTTATGCAGAATTGATCTCCTAGGATAGTGTCACCTTTATAGTCCAAAAATGTTAAAAATTGATATAGATGGCATCTACCATAGTAAAGTATTCAGTCCGAAAACCACTTTAAGTAAACTAATAAGTGCCCGGTGAATCCATGCAGATTTTCGTCAGACTTTAGGAGATATATCAAACCAGTCTTTGAGTTTCTATGTATAATAGTTACGATGTTAGTCACATGTCAGTGGATATGTGGTTACTTTCACCATTATCATTTGCCCTCTATGATACATTTGATTGGATACATTTAACTCCGAGTATCAGAAACAAATGTCATTTACTTGGGGGCTAGTCTTGCAAGGGAATACTTCCATGACATGGGGCGGCTTGTTCAAAGCTTTGTCTCGTCGAGTTAGTTCAAGATCTGACATAGCAATGATAGCGTCACTAAGAATCTTTTTCTGTGTTATAACGTTATGCGTGTACGGGATAGGAAAATACCGATTGACAGGAAAAACAACTAAAAAAGCGACTTAAATTGATATGGAGAAAGTACTTGGAAATTCTTCAAAGATAAAACCAGTTACCTCACAAACATCGCAAATGAGATCCTAGTTTACTCTAAATCTGTAATATCAACTGCTTCTCCAGAGAAATTCCAGATCGTCTTCATGTACTTCACTTTAAGGAGGTGATGACTTTTTCCCATTAGCCTACCAATGAATGTGTGTGGAAGTGAATCGAAGGAACGCTTTACACCAGATATCTTATTGTGTCCAGGTGATCCCTTCAGTAACATATTGATTAAGTCAACCTTCGGCTACAAATATTTCGTTAATGTTTGATGTTCTCTGTCTGTTAATATGCCAGGATTTTGGTTAGAGAAGTTTATGTTGTGTCAATTTAATTGGCGCTTATAATCAGACATCTAGCCAATATATAAAATCTTTATTTTTAACAAACATCGTAAGCGCATCTGCCAATGATGATTAATGGCATACCATATTAATTGAGACAGTTACGTGGTTGGATTGATCATGGGAATTTAAATACTGTCAACAATTTGAAGTGTTTGGAAAGCGGTTTACCATGCAACATGCATTTGACATTTCTTTTTTGGCATACCAGTTAATGCAGTTGTTACGGTAGAAACAAGAAAGAAAACGACCAGCAATTGTATTTATTTACAATATTTATTGTAAAGTAACAACAGCATTAGCAATGATATACAGTATAGTGTTCAATGGTAGAAATACTTTAAGAAATACAACTGAAGGTAAGAGACAATAAAAATATTAGGTATGTATATATAGTAACTTACATATATAGAATACAACAGACTAGCGTATATACCTGCCTTATTGTTGAGTTCAAGCGTTGACTTTATAAACCGGTCTGCAACTTCTTCGAAATCTACAGTACTAGATCCTTAGATACACAGTTCTAGTGCATAAAATACGGAATAGTTCCGATTATATCCTCATCAGGGTGATCACCTTATCCTCAAAGTGACAGATGTCATTTATCCACAACAGGATTATTCACAAAGTCCTTGACGGGAATTTCTCAAATCCGGTAGTATTAATCACCTCACATAGATATCCAGGCTAGGTTCAGAATTCAATGAAATACAAATGCCGTCCAATTGATCAGTTTACTTATCTCTGTATGATTTGGTTCCAAATATTACTTTAGAAAAACAATACATAGAACGCTCTGAAACCCACATTTTACCTAATCAAAAGATTTCAAAACAATTTTCTCAAAACAAGAGAAGATTCCACAACAGTCTAGATTATTTTCTTTCATAACATGCTTGCAAATAAACAATTGACTGACCAGTTAAAAGTGGGTAAAACTAATGGAATACTGAAAGAAAAATGAATTTATATATAACAAATGACTTAAATCATTTAAAGCTTGAAATAACATGCACCATATGCAACAATGTATATGTGAAGTAGGTCCAAACGATATATGGGCGCGAAAAACAGTTAAAATATTTACGCCATATCATCAGCAGTTTCATCGATCAGCTGAGGAAACCTCACATTGGAAACGCTTAAACAAATTGACAGACACAATCTCCTGATGTTCGGTTATGGATCAGCACTTAAGAGAACGGTCGTATGTTGTAGATTCACCGGACTAAATGTTTATACTGAAAGCATTCCCTTGCTAGACATGCCTCCAAATAAATGATATTTGTTTCTGATACCCCCAGTCAAATGTATCATAGAGGACATACGATATTGTCGACATAAACCACATATCCACTAACATGTATCGTGATGGCTTATTGTTGACCAAGATCATGTTTATAATACACAGACATTCAAACACTGTTTTGATCGGTCAATTTGTAACCAGTTATAATGCTCTAGTGTGCACACACATAGACAGACAAATTTTGTTTTCGGTTAAGCTCGGTCGTGGATTATATATGTGAAATTACCATCGCACAACTGTTCAAAATGTCTCCGGATTTCACCCAGAATATGTCAGAGATTGTACGGCAGCCGGAGTCGTGGTGTAAACAAGGTCAACCAACGGTAACTAAATACTAACTGGTGAGAAACCACACAATTTGTACTTCTATGCCAGGTGGTAGACAAACGAGGTTTAAAGCAAATTGTCTACACTTTTTTGGCAACACCTAATCACTTTCAAAATGCGATGCTATAGTTCAAAGATATTTCTAAAACAATCTATGTGCATTAGTTGGTGTGAGTGGATAGATTAAGTTGTGCTTTACATCGTGCTAAAAGGCATTTCACTTATTTAACGTTGGTGTATTCCAACAATAATAAACAGTGGCACAACCATAAAATGTTAAAAGTAAATCTCTTCCAGTTCTTAGTTATGATATCATTGCTTCACGTTAAACCAAATGCCCTTAGCCAGAGGTCTGGAGTAAGTTGTTACTTTCCGTTAACACTCCTGGGTGCAACTTGTTTGATTTGTCAATACATGCGCAGTTTTTGAGTTCATTGTTTTAAGCCATTTGAGATCAATATTGTCTGAAATAATAGGGACCATTAATCCAAGATTATTGTGGTTTCCAGAGTACTATTAGGAACAGGAATCATCGCTGATATTGGTTTGCTCCAAATGAAGGTTTAACTGACTTTTTGTTGGTTTAAAACTTCGAAGGTTTAAGAAATTCGACGTCAGTGTGATACGTTATATGGGATACTTTCTCTGTGTTTCATAGGACTCCATTCAGCATCGAACATCTATGGAATGGCCACGTTTCTTTTGCGATTTGTCGACTTTCACTTTCAGATTTTGACTAGTTTTAGGATACAAAAGTCTTAAGAAGTCGATTTATCTTCATAAAGCAAATCAATGTGGCCGGAGGTGTAACAATATAAACCAGCGCATAAGTGAGCAAAGTGGTACCCCCGCACTGAGATTGTAAGTTGTTCAAATGTACGAGCTGAAATTGTTTACATTTAACTGTTGAGTACTTTTCTGGATAGACATCGACATATGAAAGTAGGTAAAGTGGAGGCAAAGAACAGACAGACATATAATCTTTCATGGATGTTACAAGAATAGAACCATGGCAGTATCACTACAGTACACAGTCCCAATATATCGGCTATTAAATGGAACAAGTTTGAGCTCGATACATTAAATAGTTTTTTAGATAGAGCTCGGAATGTGATAGCTGGAAGAGTGAAGGAAAATGATGGACAGATGGATGGACAGACAAACTTATAAGAAAATTACATGAATAGCACCATGACAGTGCATAGTCCCAATTAGCCAGTTGTTAAATATAATAAATGTCAGCTCCGTACATTGAGTAGGCCTACTTTTGGAGATAGACTCGGAATATGACAGGAGATAGAGTGAAGGAAAATGACGGACAGATAGACGGAGAGACAAACTTCCAAAAAAGTTGTTAAGCACAATGGCTTATAACACGTACAAAAATGATGTAAAATTTATGGTTGACATAAAATATTTACAAAAACAAAATGTAAGTAAAATGATGGCATGAACACGAAATTTAACATTGAATATTACGGTGATCACGAGAGAAATATATGATACTTTTTATATTATTTAGATATAATTTTGTTTTTTAAATAAACAATAAAAAAATTTGAAAAAAATAAAATGTCGAATGTTGTTAGTTATATTACTAGGGAGATCATTCATAGATAAAAAAATAAAAGGGTCCTCAAGGCTCTGCCTTGAGGACCCTTGAGGCTCTGCCTTGAGGAACTCCTCATGTTATAGACTTAAGGTTTGACCTCGACCCGTGTAATACAACTCGCTGTTTACGATCCGGAAGAAAACTGTTAAACCACTCTAACAATTTTCCAGTTATGCGAAGTTATGCCAATTGAGCGAAGTTTGGCAGTCAATGCGTCGTGCCACACGCGATCAAATGCTTTTGACATATCGAAGAAAAGAAAAAGTACTTCTTTTCCTTATTTAAGGGCCTTGGCAAGATCGAAATATATGTACAACAGTTGGAAAACAGTTAATCTGTCAGGTTGGAATCCGTACTGATTGGATGAAATACTGCGTTCAGTTCGATACATTGACTACTTTTGGAGATAGAGCTCGGAATACGAGAGGGTAGAGTGATGGCAAATGACAGACGGATGGACCGAAAGACAAAATTATATGAATAGCACCATAACAGTGCACAGTCCGAACATACCAGCTGTTACATAAAATAAATTTCAGCTCGATGCACTTATTACTTTTGGAGATCGGAATATGACAGGAGGTAGAGTGGAGACGAACAGGTGGACAGACGTACACACTCAGACAGATGGGCGACACCTATTTTAAGATACCCCCGCAAATATATTGCGGGGGTATAAAAATACGGCATGGTTGAGAACACAGCATCATGTTCTGTTGGCTCAATCACAGATGCTGTATCAGAACTGAGATAATTAAACCAGCCATCAAAATATAATTTTTCATTGCGATATCATTGTTTCATGTCACAGTGTTGTATTTGCTTTAAACGAATTGATTTCGTAAACAGTGAAAATATTGAATGGCTATTTGTTTCAGTTTCTACGTTAGATTCAGCTTTCAGCTTAACAGGATGATAACACCTCAGCTTTTCTCTCTGATGTTATATATGAACTCGGCTTGCCGTCGTTCCCTTTATCAGTAGCTATTTATAATCACCCCTGCTTCCTGTATCTTTATAGATAAGAGTCAACCCCACGCAGGAGGCTTAAAGCTAGAAGCTGGATATTTCATTCAACTTACAATGTTACTTATCATGCTTAAATAACCCGGGGATTATCAGACTATCCAGCAACGCTCAATGTATGATTTTAACATAGCGTGAACGCTTCGTCCCGGTTTAAAAGATGCACTGAATAACTGAACTAACATGCTGAAGTTATAAATGTAGTAACTTGTCACAAATACATATAGTTGATGTGTTTGAACAGGTCAAATCAGTCAATACAATATCAACCATTTGCTATGATACACAATGAATCCATTTCTTGACTTTATTATTGCAGTACAAATTAGTTTAGCAATGTTATAAAGTGAGAGCAATAGTCTGCAAAACCTTGATTATTGCAGTAAACGACTGGCTTTAGATATTAATAATTGTCTAGCATTGCAGTATCATTCTATGAAGCCATTTTATGTTTTTTTGTTTATGTTAAAAGACATATTTCAATGTTACTAATGGGACGTCATCATATTTAATTTAATAATGCACACTGAACATTGTGTATTCTGATAAAAAATCGTTTTGTTTATACGGGCATATTTTGCCATGAGAAGTATAACCAACTGACAGATATGGACTAATACGAAAGATGCCACTGAGGCACAGTGGTTTATTCGAGATAAATATAGAACAAATATAGACTAGCGTTTTTGTATAAAAGCATTAAAAAACAAAATTGCATTGGTTCATTTTTTTTCAATGAAATTCGGAGTTTTGACTAGTGCATAATTATATGTGAATATAAAGCAGCTTGAACTGTAACGATTTTGAGTTCAATGACCAGATACACCAGCACATACATTAAAGGTTTAGCCCCAACTTTGCTTCCATTTTTATGGCAAAATGGGAACACGAAGCCCTTGAAAAGTGTGCGAAGCAGCCCCTGTTGTATCTTAAATATTTGGATGACATATTTATACTCTGGCAGCATTCCAGAGATTATCTTGATCTCTTCATTGCCACTCTTCATCAACACGACCCTAACATTAAACTCCAGTCCACTGTAAGCTGGGATAGCGTCTACGCTATCCCAGCTAACAGTGGGCTGGAGATGTTACGGTATACTAGGGTCCCAATTAACATACAGTAGGGTCTTTGGATTTTAAGGTGTTCTTTACGCCTACAGACACACCAACTACTTCTTGCTAAATCATTTCATCCTCCATATACTTTCAATGTAATTAATAAATCACAAGTAATAAGGTTTTACAGAAATTCTAGCACTCTTGCTACCTTCAATCAGGCTTGTTCTGTTGCCTTTAAGGCCATTAGCCCCAGAGGATATGCTAGGCGACTTTTTCGCCAAATCAAATCCCACATCCTCAGACAACTGAACGGTTATAAACTAAAAACAAGGGTTAGAATCAGCTCCTAGAAGAAAAATACCACAATCGCCATGTAACAGTGTCAGACAGGTCCTCAAAATATATGAAGGCGAGATGCAAACTAGGTACTTACATAGCAGATAAGGCCTCCTTTGTTGGGCAACAAATAAGAAATGTTTATTATTTGGTAGACAGTTTGAAACATGATTCAAAAAAATTTGTACGCATATACCTTATAAGAAGTGTCTGAAACAATATGTCGGTGAAACCAAAAATCCCCGTCGTCTTAGAGCCAACAATCATTTGAGCTCCATACGGACGTTTGTGGCATGGGAGAGCAGCCTGCCTATACTTTAACATTGCGGGCTGTTGATTTTCAGGAAACTATAGCTTTACAATTTTAACTTTTGCAAAAAATAACATTTTAAGCTATGGAAAAGGGAAATTCAAATGAATTTATTAACGTATACCTATTAATTTGCAATATTCCCTATACCACCCATGTTAAAATTCGTGGATTGGCCCTGCCTTGCCGTAAACCGATAACGTTATTTCGCAAATGGACGTCACTCTGTTGTCGTAACGTCATAACTGGAAATCCCGGTATTAGGTCTAACCTCGTATTCCCAATAGCTGAACATTTTGCTTTCCCTGATCATTAAGTTAAAGATCATTTTGAAATCATGCCGATTGAAACAAAACACATTCTTCCCTCTGAAGAAGAAACCAAACAGAAACGCTTAGAGACAGAGGATCATTGGATTCAAAGTCTTCAAACTTTGTTTCACTGGGTTTCAGTTGGGACCAGATAAAGGGTCTAAAAAAGAAATAATTCCATTTGTTTTCCAATATGACCAGCCAAGCACCCACTTAGCTAGTCTCCATTAACAGGAATATCAAAATCCTGTATCTAAAATATCATCTCCTATCTCACAAAGATCCATTATAGCATACAATAGAAACAAAAATCTAAAGGATACTGGTTAAGGCGAAACTTCTCTCTGTATCAGACAGGTGGTAACACTCATTCTCTTTACATACATTCTCCTTGGTTCATCTCTATATCTCTGAAATACTAATTTGTACACTGATGTATTCATAACCCATGCCGAATACCTTGTTAGCTACATTTTAACAATATTTTATAAACAATATTGATCTCAAATGGCTTATAACAATGAACTCTACAACTGCAGAGAACACACATGTATTGAGAAATCAAACAAGTTGCACCCAGGAGTGTTAACGGAAATTACCAACTTACACCAGAACTCTGGCTACGGGCATTTAAGTTCAAGTGCAGCAACGCTGTCGTTACTAAGCACTGAAAGCACTTCCCATTTTATGGTTGGGATAGTGCTTATTATTGCTGGAATACACCGCCGTCATATAAGTGAAATAAACTTAAGCACAGCGTAAAACACCGATCAATCAAATATGGGATGAAAGAATTATGAAATCGTTAGTAACATGTATTGATTTTAACTAATATAAAATATAATAGATAGTTATCTTATGTTGTAGTGACAAACGTTTGGTTCTCAGTGATGTGTAGGCCCATTTGCGGTCATCAGACGAAACGCCTTATTGTAGAAATAAAATAACAAACGGCATTTACAATTGTACAATTTTCAAGATTTGAAATCTGATTTGAGCTATATAAAAGAAGGATCGCCCCCAATATCTCCTGTATACCCGGATAGAATTATTTCATCTATCATTTTGTTTCTTTCATTTGTAAATTGCTGACATTCCAGAAGATAATGGTCTGCTGTTTCTGTGCTGTTTTCACAGGCAGAACAACGCGGGGAGTCCGAAATAAAGTTGGCGAACAAATCATAGTTAAGTGAACTGCATGCATTACGTAATCTACAAAGTAGTATATATAACCCATTCGGTCACCGTAATAACACCATAATGATGGTTTAGTTGTAGGAAATAATTTATAAAGATTTGTTTTAAACTCGGAGCCGCTTTCAAGCGATCTTATATCATTAGGTAAAGTATTCCAGTCACGAGTTGTTGCGGGGAAAAAAGATTTAGCAAATGAGACACTTCGAGTGTAGAATGTGGTAAGCCTAGTCGAATATCTGTTGGAGTATGGGTTTCTTGCGTGTACCGGTCGTGGTATTCTATTATTTAAAGTAGAAATAGATGTGTCATTAATAATTATGTGGTACGAAAAAGACTATCATAAAGAATCTTTGGTCATTTGCTGCGCTTTTTGTAAGTCTAGTTATCACGCGGAGACAGTCCTTTTGTAAAGATACTAAGCTATTAATTTGGCTTTAGATGAGATTGTCCCAAAATACATCGACATGTTCTAGAGAGGATCTAATAAAGCTTTTATATATTAGTTCTAATCGTTTACGATTTAAACGGAATTACATTGCCCCAAAAAGTTGTACTTTAAGATAGCTACTTCTAACCAATTGCTCTATGTGAGTTTCCCAGCTTGCCTGATAGTTCTTTCTAGGACTCAACTTTGTCGACTGTATTTCCCATAAACTGAGCACAGATTTCGGTTATTTCTCTGTCCCTGGAACAAAGCATCGATTTTGTTTTTGTGTTATTAAAAGAGACAAGCCATTTCTTTTCCCACGATTGAATATGTAGTAAATCGTTTTCTATTGAGTTAGAAACAGGCTCTTTCAGCAAGAGTCGAATATTTTTTGTAATTCTTCGAGGGAGATCGTTAATTTACATAACCAACCCCCTGGCCCCAGGGCAGAAACTTGGGATACCCCTGCTGAGATCTAGATAACATCCGATGTCAACCCTTCTAGTAAAACACACTGTTTGCGTTCAGAAATATAGCTCGCAAACCACTTAAGACCATCATCAGATAGACAAGCCGTTCAACGCATATAGGACAATGTGACATGAAACAATGATATCGCTATGAAAGATGATAATTTGATGGCTGGTTTAATTATCTCAGTTCCATTAGAGCATCTGTGATTGAGCCAAGGGAAGAGGATGCTGTGTTCTCAACTATGCCGTATTTTTATATATCCAATAGACCCAATGACTTAAGTTTATCTAGAAGTCTCCTATGCCACACGCGATTAAAGCCTGTGAAGGTGTCAAAGAATAAAACATTTAGTTCTCTACCATCATCCTGAGTCTGAGACTGATCGTGGTAAATATCTACTAATTAAAGCACGGTAGAGTGGCCAGGTAGAAACCGTATTGACATGAAGAGACAGAATTGTGAAGGAAATCGAAAACTTATTTTAAAAATCATGCGCGTGAATATTTTGCTATGGCGGCCTACGGAATTGCGACGGTGACCCGACTTTAAAATAGAGGTGACATAAGCTAACTTCCATTGTGTCGGAAATCTACACAATTTTAAAGGCAAATTGAATAGGCTCGCTAAAATAGCCTGAAGTCTGGACTGAGCTTCAAACAAGACTCTGGGACTGATTAAATCCGGACCAACTGATTTATTTGTGTCGATAAGACGGAGTTCTTCAAAAACCTTTCGGGTAATATAGTTATCGTATTCAGCGCTGGGCCATTGTAGTCACCCAGTTCAGGAACATCAACTGTTGAATCGTCGACTTGAGAGATCGCAAAAATGTAGTTATTTAATAAATTGGCCTTTCATAGAGTATCGTAAATGTGTTCGTCAGATTCATTAGTTAGAGAAGAAATCTATTTGAAATTTGCGTTTGAATTGATTAGTAAACCTTGCATAGTTTCCACCAGAATTTTCTCGAAATTATACCAATAGAGATGTTGTTCTCTAGTTTATTCTGATGGCTAAGTTTTGCGTTTTTTAACATGGTACTCACTTAATTACGGTGTACTTTATAGGCATTTATGGATCGTTTAATACTTTCTCGACCTCATGAAGAGTATATCGCACGTTTTCATATCTTTCTTAATTTCATTAGTGGTCCATGGTTACTATGGTAAATTGTAACCTTTTTGCAGGTAATGAAACCATCTGCAACTCTTAAAATAGTATTACAAACGAAGGTATAAGCCATATCCATATATTTTTGTTGTCAAGTGATTTTCAGTGAAGGATACAATATCATACTTAGATACATTACAAGCAACAAGATCTAGTTTTCAATCCGCAAATATATAACTGGACACATTTTAAGGTTCTGCCTGTGGACGTAGGACCATGCAGGATTAGACTCAATTTTACCAGACAGCAACAAAAGAAGCTAAATGAAATTTAGAGGTAGACATAAAAGCCTTTCTGATAAGGCAGGGAATGATTTTGGTTGTCTGCAATGGATTTTGGTTGTTTGTTTGATTGATTGGGGTTTAACGTCGTACTCGAGGGTATTTCACTTATATGACGACGGATTATCAACTTCACACTGTTCCTTGCTTAATTACGGTGGAAACCTCGTTAACACCACCGCCGCGATTGCAGGAGCCATCTCGTGTGACTCACTCATCTACCTAAGGGCCGACAGGCGGACTCGATCCTCTGAACTTTAAATGGTAGTAGGATAAGTAAGTGCACATGTCATGACTACAATGTATGCCACAGTTGCGGGCTTCATTACATTTTGGAAATGATTTACTGTTGCCAATCTTAAATAATTTTGTTATTAACTTTTTGTTATCTATCACCTGCCATAGACGTACAGTTGACTTGGTTATGTATTTTGACGTGTGCACCTGTCAACAGTTAGTATTTCGTCGCCGTTGGTTGACCTTGTTTACACCACGAACCCTGCTTACAAACTCCGATATACACCAGGTCAAAGTTGAGCCATTTTGAACAGCTATGCAGAGGCGATCTTCTAGACTTATTGCTCATATATAATTTAGGGCCTAGCTTAACTGAAAACAATATTTGCCTGTCCATGTGTGTGCACACTAGAGCATTATAACTGGTTACAAATTGACCTATCAAAACAGTGTTTGAATGTCTGTATAATAAACCTGGTCCTGGCCATCCATAAGCCATCAAGATACATGTAAGAGGAAATGTGGTTTCCTTCGCCATTATCATATGCCCTCTATGCTACATTTGACTGGGGGTATCAGAAACAAATATCATTTACTAGTATTTGGAGGCATGTCTAGCAAGGGAATGCTTTTAGTATAAACATTTAGTCCGGTGAATCTGCAATATACGACCGTTCCCTTAAGTACAGATCCATAACCGAATATCAGGAGATTGTGTCTGTCAATTTGTGTAAGCGTTTCCAATGTGAGGTTTCCTCCGCTGATCGACTAAACTGTTGATGACAACGCGTGAAACCAAACATACAGCATAACTGATCTGCCAAAAAAGGAAATTGGCAAAGGTTTTACCATGCCAGTTTCAGTAATACATTTGACATGTTTTGCTGAGACTTTAAGCTTCAGACTGCCCGGATCATGTGGGAAATCGGTCATAGTTTATGTTATCTTCTGCATTGCAGATATATTTTGGAGTCTTGTGAAGTGTCATTATTATCCCTATCCAAAGGCGAAAGCGCTGAGTTACATCTGAGATTCCACAGTCTACTTTGTACAGAGACGGCCTTTAAATGTGCAATCTAACGACGCATTTCCATCCGTCAATGAGTATGTGATAATTACACATCTATCATGATGGTGTACATCCAATGCCCTTGTAGACTGCTTGTAGAAAAAAGAAGATTTTATCGATTGGAAGAGGTCCGATTATAAGCGCCAGTTAAATTGACAACACAAACTTCTCTGACAGAAATCGACTGGGTTTAAAACCAACAATGTCTCGGAGTAGATTACCTCGCGATATCAAGAGGCACAGAACATCCAAACATGACGGGAAATTCATGGTGTAAACTGGACTTAATCAATTTATCAATGAAGAGATCACTTGAGCACATCACATCTCTGGTGTAAAACGTTCCGTTCACTTTCAAACACATGTAATATGAATACTAATGACAAACTACATGTACACTCTTCAATTCTTTAAGGTTCTTCGGTCATTGCTCTGGTAGAACTCTTTATATGGTTCTGAATTAAATCCTCATAGCAACTCTTCTCCCATTCTTTTTTTATCAAAGAACCTTTTTTGTCGTAATGGTTCCATATAAAACCATCCTTTTTCCTTAAGAAAAATTATTTCTAAAAGTGCATCATCGACCATCACAAGTGTGGAGGTCTTCTAAACGTGAAGTGCGTGTTGACGATCTGGGGTTTCTCTGGCGATACAATTGATATTTCAGGTTTAGATGTAACCAGGATTTCATCTGCGCTGTTTGTGAGGTATATCGTTTAATCTTTAAAGTTTTTCAAAGTACCCTCTCTATATCAATATCAGCCGAGATTTAATATTAGTTTCCCCTGTCAATCGTTTTGTTTTCATATCACGTACAAGCATGACGTAATAACTCAGAAGAAGATTTGAACTCGAGAGTCCATTGCTTGGCTACATCCTTAGCTCATTCTAGAAACAAACTTCGAACAACGCCCGTGTCATTATCTAAGCAATGGTTTTAATAGTGTTACATGTTTAATGAATGATTCTCGGGTCACATTCGTATGAGCCAGTTAAAACATGATGGTGTTAAAATGTATTTAATTGGATGTCTGGACTTTAACATTAATTTAAAACACAATTTATATTTTACAATTGAACATGATGGTTGAGCAGCTCAGGTCTGTGATGATTAACGAGCATGATGCTCGAGTTGAAAACCCACTGTCCAGATATGACAAGTCGTGATGTTCCTTTGCCATAACCAATGTACGTGTATCAGTGCTTTGAATAGCGTGCCACATAAATATTTGCTATACACGTCGTCAACAAATAGTGTGCAACATTGTAGTATGTGGCGCGTAATATGTTCGACAAATAAGAATAAAATATTTAGAAACAGACCATAGGAATATGCTCAACCAATGTTTAGCTTTTGTCGAGATTTGAGTACTTCTAACTCGACAATGAGCTTACATGTTTCCATACTGTGTACATGTATTCGTTAATAGTTCGAATCGTTCCTATCATGGGCCTGGAAATTCCGGTGGAGAGGTCTCGGTACCGTTAAAAGCACTTACAGATAATTTACATATATATATATATAGCATCAATTTGGACATTGCAGTTCGATAGATGTAAAAATGTGTGTTCGGTTACAATAATGTTATTTTTAACACCCAAAGTTTTGGCCCTATGCACCGTTGTCAATTGTTGAATAAGAAAAATATGCTTGGGAAAAGGCGGGGTTTTTTTTAAAGCGCATGACAGTATTTGCCACTGATTTTATTCCAGTATAGAGCCATTCTCTTCTATTTTAACTCCTCTTCCATATTAAGTGTCTCCTAGTTGCGGTGATTTGATCTAATCGCCTTATGCTGAGCCAGGCTTCTCCTCTAAACAATACGAGTTTTTCTCTAGATGTTCAACAAAACCCCCAGTTTTTCCAAATACTGCATAGTTGTCGTAGTGAGGATATATGTTGGACAGACATGACGACTAAATGATCAGGATTGATTTAAGATTTGCACAAGCTATTGTATTGTCGAAGGCTGTTAATATTCTGTCACCGAACACATATTTAAAAGTTTTAACACTTATGTATGTCCTGTTCAGTTAATTTTGTTTCTCTTTTTGACATTTGTAGCCAAGGAGCTACTGATTGGAGCGGTCTTTAAATATGGCATTTAAGGAATAAATTATAAATATGTTCACGACACAGTGTAGCCAAAATACCGCTGAATGTGGCGTTAAACACTAATCAATCTATCAATTAACACGGCAGATTCATTCACAATTACTTTTCTTCAATGTAACAGATTTAAGTGCCGAGGGCGCAATTTACAACAAGTAATAATTAATGAGTTACGGGGACTATTTAGACGCGGATAAATCATTAAAAGTTTTCCTTAAGGTAGGTCGGCCCCTTCGAGGTCAAAATTTGTCTGTTTTTGTTTTATTTGTTAATACGAAAATTCACATTATTAGCCTGCA
>JAVFBX010025533.1:0-18038 GCA_034783855.1 Mopalia kennerleyi | reverse complement strand
AGATGGTTTGTTTGTTTGATTGGGGTGAAACGCCGTACTTTTGATTATTTCGCTCACATGAAGGCGTGCCGGTCCACTTGATAAAGGAAACCAGCCTAAACGCCACTGGTAACAAACAAAGACAAATACAAGACAATCACTGAATGTAATATAAAGGCATCGGCTTCATGTTACACAATAGCTTTGAGTGCAACAGGAAGCTTCCTCACAACATCCGCTTCAATGATGACAAATGATATATAGAAATAATGGCGTGTGCCCGTCCCACACGGGAACTGATTTACACCACATCAACATTTGAACTTCATTTACATCAACATTTAAAAATTTTATTTACTTCAACTTTTAAATTTTATTTATATACTGCACTCCTGGCTGTGTAACTATACTGGTTTATACACTCACACACAAACACTATATAATCAGCCACTGCCTGTGCAATCTAAGCCCGATTATCTGTCGTAACAAGAATGTCTTCAACTGTGAAATGCCTGACACCGTGCAGCCGACTTTGCTGCTGTAAAATAAGTCTCTGATTAGCATATTTTCGACAAGATAATAAAAAGTGATGTACGTCTTCTTCCACTAGACAATTTTCACACAGACCTGAAGGATGTAGATTTATTCGATTAAGTCGAGAGTACACATCCGCTTGGAGAGACGGAGAAGAACAATTAACGGCGTTAACGGTATAGCTGTTAATGTAACTTCACTCATTAAGATGTTTATTGCGTCATTTACAATCCAAACATTGATTGTACGGTAATCAGATACTGACAACATATGCGAATTTTGCATCTTTAAAACAAGTATCTGATTTACTGTGTTACTTGAAAAATAAAATCCGAAGAAGTGTGATTTCTATGGTCTTGGTTAGGGTTTTCCAACCACGTGCTGGCTTAAGAAACGATCTGCTGAAAACCGAAGTTTTGAGTTTATATCAATGCGGTTCGTGTGGCTTGGTGGTTATAGCGTGTCTGCTTCGACGGTTCAAGTCCACCTGTCGACCACCAGGTATATGAGTCATTTTGTAACCATCAAGTACCATCTAGCTTTTTAAGGCAGACTGAGAACTTTGGAATAAACCCGCACCATTACTGTCTTAGCAGGAATTGGCGAAGGGGTTCTACTTTTACAATAAGCCACGGGTGCATACACATTTGAAGATATGTTATGTAGGTCAACATAACATTGAACAATTTTATTCATTTAAAAATGATTTAACATGTCAGTATCTTTATAATTTGTTTGTTTGTTTGATTTAGGTGACTGGTATCTTTATAAAGGGAGTTGAATTCATGTTAAGCTGAATGACATCAAAGCTTAGTCCCGGTGTATTTATAGATCTGTTATTTGTATGGCTACGACCGTACAATTCACGCCGTTTTGGCGAATATCACTACATTTAGATATTCAAAATGGTACTAGGTTTATGACCAAGCGGACTATACGTGAGGTAAGCCCGCTTCCGGTTTTACCAAATTGTATATGAGTGAGTCCCACGATGAGGCTACGGCAATCGCGGGGGTGGTTTTACAAGGTTTCCTCCGTGTTGTCTAACGTTTTGAAACAAGGAACAATGTGAAATGGACCATCCGTCGTCATCTTAGTGAAATAACCCTGAATACAACGTTAAACCCCAATAAAACGAACCGGCAAATCCATATTTGCTAAGATTTTATCTAGAAGATGTCATGTAGTATCGTCTTTAATTATTAAACATCTTTAGTAATGCCAGTGTGTTTCATTTTTTAAAATAGCGTATATTTTTTTTATCACAATATAAACCTAATAAAAACCCTATTGCGGTATTAATCAGCGTTTATTGAGATAAGAATCTGCACGCTAAAGGTTGATCGATATATAGTGGGTGAACCGGTTAAATAAATTATTTTGAGTTGTTTTGTTTAAATTAATTTTAAAAACTCCAGAAGACAACCCGTGATTCGAAGAATATATTTGTTCACATCCTCATATTATCACCGCCATACCATGAGACAAGATAACCATTTGTTTTGGGAGAACAGGTGTTTTGATTTAATTGGGAAGCACATCTCAACTACCAACATACCATATTTGTAAATTGTTACAATATTTTTTCTCGATCACTGTTACGTTCGTAAACATTAATAATTCAACATCACAAGGCTTTAGGGGATAACTCTTTATTAATCTGTTTCATAAAATGAGTATTCTAGTTTCCAACTGATATAACACATTATAAAAAATAAACGCCTACATATGTTTATTTCTAAAAGCAATCTCACTGGAACAGGAATGTAGATTAATTTAAGTCGATGAATCATCTTATGTTCTAGATAACTCCCAGATACAAGTTTCTTAATAAACCTTAATCTCGAGTTGTGTTATGGGTAACCTATATATGGACATCTCGAAAGAAGGTAATGATCATTAATATGGTGTATAAAATATTGTTAAAATGTAGCTTACAAGATATTTGCCATGGGTTATGAATACATCAGGGAACAAATTAGTATTTCAGAGATAAAGAGATTAACCAATGAATATGTACGCCTACATAATATATATACACTTTTAGGGTAGGGGCTGAGGCAACTCCACTTTTGAGCAGTGAGTGTGACATGTGATGTCAGACATATTCAATATTATTCTGTTCATAAATAAAGTTTATGTAGGACCTGTATGAAACTACAAAAATGTAACAGATCACTGGACTTACTCAGAACTGGAAACTATCGACTATCACTTATAGTCCTGATAATGTTACAATAAATGGAAAATATTGAGTTCAGAATGACCAACAACAAGATCTGTCCTGTAGTTGTGGTAGCTTCGTGGCAACTGATTGGTCAATATAAAGCATAACATGTAAAGAAAAGTGTAGCAGGATGTTCCGATCATTAACTGCTATTCGGCATGATGGCTTCTTTACGGTAGCTCGTATCATTACACGCTTAGCTAATATGAAATCCCAGCTAAATTATCCAGATCTTGAACTTTAAAGTAAAGAAATTAAAGTTAAACATGTAAAGAATGGAGTATCCAAGTAGTCATCGCTGGTGGCGATTGAGTTAAATCCCCCACCATAACGCAGAACGCATCATCACTGACAATATACGGACCACATAGCTGAATTGTCCTGGCTTCCTAGCCAGCGTCTTACTGAGTACATACAACACAAGTCACCTCGTATCCTTCCACATACGGTGGACATGGTAAAGATCCACAGACTACCTCCACGTGATAGAACAATTTTCCGTTATGATTTGCAGACGTTGCTGCGTGGACATCCGGATCTTGGTCCACACACACAAACTCCGATCTTTTATGAGTATAATGCGCAGACATCAGGAACCCCAGATACTCAAGATTCCATCCGGAAGGACATTCCAGTCGAACTGGGATCATCATCTGGTTCATCCTTCCCGGGGTTTGACAAACAGCACATTGGGCGTCAAAATCGTGTTGTAGCTTTCCTCCCGAATTACCTCGATGAAATCTAGAATTGGTTCCTGAAAGGCTGAATTCCGTTCCATAGAGACGTGCACCGCTTTGAAGACCAGCGACCGTTTTATTCCACTGTGGATTGGACGGTAAACAGAGATAGTTCGCTCCTGATCCTGCATGAGTGTAATGCGCTCCAGCGACAAATCCAGAATAAAGTTTTCTGGCGTGTTCAGGACAAACGTGTCTTCCCCAGCGAACGTACGTGGCTCCTCCAAACGAAGAACGATCGGCACCATCTCTTAATTGTTGAACAGATGCCACAAGTTTCTTGAATTTTGTTTCGAATTCAGGTGAGAAAAAGGAATTTCCTGGAGATCCTTGAAGCCCTGGGGGTCCATAAGGTCCTTGAATACCATCTCTGCCATCACGACCATCCCGTCCTGGCACCCCGTGACATGCATGTACCACATTTTCTTGTTTACTCTGCTCAACTGTGTCTGAAGTACTTGCGACAAATACATGCACATGTATGGCATTCAATGACAGGAACCACATAAGAGACAATGTGTACATCTGATGATTCATTCTGAAAAGAGACTTCTGATAAACTTCTGATTTATTCTACTTAATACTGCATCTGAAGATATAACCTGGCGCTGAACAAATATGTACAAAGTGTCGGCTATTTGTAAAGGAGAATCTTTAATTCGTCATCAGCCTTCAGCCAATCGCAAGGAACCCGGAACTATACACTGGGGGAGTTCAATTGTTACACTGACCTTCAATGATGAAAAAAACAGAAACCTTCAAGAAATAACAGTACGTTGTTGTGATGAGATATGTATGTCTATCCGAACACTAAACTCACATATTTAGTTTGAGGTCAGGCACGAAGTTTCAATCAGTGGCTTTCTCTCTAATTATAAACATTAATTGTTCATACGTTCTGATCTAATCACCCTTTAATAATTTTAATAAGGTTGTCCCAAATCAATAAAATTGGCGGCTCCGCAATTAGGCTTTCCTTTAAACGCCGTGAGTTAAGAGTATAATTAGTATACAATGCATGTGTTATAAATCACGTCTTCCGTGGTTGTTTTAGGATGTAATACAAAGACATCACAAACAGATTGGCTTCATGTTGCACAATAGGTTTGAGGGCAACAGGAAGCAACAGAAACGGAGAAGAACAATAAAATATGCCGACGATGTAGCTGTTAAAGACTCTACCGCTAGTCCGAAGTCAAAATGCCACCCTTAGCTTTTCGTGACTTTCGCGGGTATTTCCCAGGGATGATTATATTAACATCACATATATTAAAAAGCGGAGGACTTTCATATTATGATTTAGCTTATTTTATAATGGCATTAATAAAGAAAAACGTCAAATAATTTAAAAAACTAGACCCTTGCTTGTCTTATTTTTCTCAGAAGGTTGGAGACTTTTTTCAAAACTTGTAGACACGTATTTAACCTAAAATACCGTTATAGGGTTTTCTAAATTCATGTTAGTTTTTGTACAATTGTACAATTGATACAAAAATATATGTTAAAAAATAAAAAATCTGCCCGGGACAGTATGTGCATGTGATGATATTCTGAAAAGAAACATCAGCTTTCAGGAACCCGGAACTATACACTGATGAGTTCAACTGTTACACTAACCTTCAATGGTGAAATAACAGAAACCTTCTTGAAATAGCAGTACGTTTGTGTGATATGTATGTCAATCCGAACACTAAACTCACATAGTTAGATCTGAGGTCATGCTAAATAGTGTTGCGGGTATGAACGCACAATGGGTTATAACTGAGTGTTTACCATCAATTGTAGTTAATAAATATTCTTTGATAAGTGTTAAACGCTTTTATATTTAATTTGACATGTTATCCATCTCCGATTTTCGTGAAACGTCTGTGTCTTTAAAAAATTGTTTGAAGTTGATCGCATTATGTATTTGTAAAATCACAGTCTCCTGATATGGCTTGGAGCTTTTGTGGAAACTTTGAATGGACTGGGCCTAAGGGCTGTCCGATTTTTATCGCGTTAATCCCCAGGCAGACAGACAGTCTAAGCCCATTCATTGCATTAATCTCTCAAGGGATAGTTCATTGGAGGCGGTTTATGTTATTACGGACTACAGTTTACTCTAAATACCATGTGTTATTCGCATCTACCACAGAGAATGTCATGAGCCGTGGATTATTGGTATTCTAGGGTACAATGCCAACTAGATCCACAAACGGATATAACTAGTTGCGGCTGAAGTTAAGCAACTTATGTTTCTTGCCCACAGCTGTGGGTCAGTGGTTAGCGAATCGGACGACTGATCTTTCTTTGATGTACTGCTCCGCTTCTCGACTTATTGTTAAATAAGAGAGTCACACGATGTGGCTCCGGCATTCGGTGGGGTGGTTTTTAGGAGGTTCTCTTCCGATTTCCCACTGTAAATAAGTAAGACCGAATGAGAAGTGGGGAAGCCTTCGTCATATAAGTAAAATATCCTTGAGTGCGACGGTAAATCCAAACCAAAAAAAAACTAAGACATATTTATTTGTTTATTTATTTATCCGATGTTAGATCAACATGGTTAAATCCCAATAACAGATCATGTTATTCATGTTCTTTGAAAAGACAATTTGTTCATCAGTCTGTACCACGTTAGGGGAGTGTAAAGTGAGTAACGCTTTGAACGGGTCCCAACAAGAAGAACTTTGGGATTCAGACTCCTGTTGATTTATACAAAACTGTTAGTCCATCTTATAAAAATGATCTTGATCTCATTTTCTCTTAGCACTATGACACCTTATTATAACCAATGAATTTGTTTTCGTTGTTTTTCGTGAGTATCTATCTAGCGCTTATTAAAAGAATAACCAAATAAATTACCACACCACCTCGTTGAAGTTGAATAATTGTTCAAAATTATGGAGGGCGACTAAAACTATTTGCAGAATTCCTGTATCACAATGCAGACAGTAGGTATCTTAAAAATACTCTTTATCTAACTTATCTAATACGAAACTAGCTTATATTCACAGCTAACAGATTTCAAGCAGATTTGAACAAACTCAGTCCGTATATGAATAAAAACTGACTGGACAAACCACAGACACCTGTACAGTCAATTCACGACTGGCAGGTATTCTATGTCTTAATAAAAGCGTAAGACAGTTTTGTAGACTGCTATTAATCAGTGTTTATTGGAGGTAACAAATTACCTTGTAGAATGCACTGACAGCAAGGGTAACGTAGTGTATTCGAGCTGTACCGCACACGATGATATCCGGCATTATAAGTATATCCTTCTGCTACACTCGTCGCATTAGATCAAAACGAAGCCTTCTTCAACAGCTGAAATTCGGTGCGATGGTGTATGTGTTATGTCAATCACAACACGGACATTTGTTGCAGACTAAGTTATCTTTTTAACAGCTTCAAATTCCGGGTCTATAAGTTCGTTATGCAACAGTATCGAGAGCTGATAGGATAATGCCACGAGGTGTCATTCAGTGGCTTTCTTACTAATTATACAAAGACTAGTTTTTCACATGTTATATGATCTTATCACCCCTAGTGAAATTAAGGCGTCGAATTTGTTTAATAAGGTTGTCCCAAACCAATAAGCTGGACGCCTCTTCAATTAGGCTTTCCTGTAAAATCCGTCTGTTAAAAGTCTAATTAGTATACAATGCATGTGTTGATAAATCACGCCCTCCGCGTTTTTTAAAAAATCTTGGCAATCAGAAATCAAATATCGATCTTTCAGCCGAGTCGGGCGATTTACTCATAAAACGAGATATTGTCTGTCTCGATACAAAAGCCTACATTTCGGAATGGTTGACACTGTTTTGGTCTTAGAGTAGATCGTGTGCCTTTTGCACCAATATTCGTATTAAGCAGAAGTTGTCATATGAGCTGCTACCGATGTATTTGTAGCTTACTTTAAAGGTAATCACGCAATACTATGCACAAATTACTGTAAAATAAAAACGGATTATGATGGTTTGTAAGCCTCATTTCAATCTCAGAAAACTGTTTCTTTGGTTACTTGCTTTACAATGGCAACCTATGCACTTAAGTAGCGTATTTGGCTTTAAAAAGCCATGTTTGCAGAAGTTTTATATCATGACATACAATGGTATAAGTACATAATTGTCTGTTTTGGTTTTTACCGATTTCCGTCGTACACTATATACATATCATTGTATTTATACTATTCTATCCAATAATACATTAAATATAAAATAATATCACTTGCAAACAATGATTAATACATTGGCATAGATTTATAAGGTTTCCCGATTTTATGTATTTTGACGTCATGTCAGTGAGGTATAATTTGAGATGACGTTAAGAATAATTATCGGATGTCGATTACTGCAAAAAGATTTTTTAAGTGAGTCACATTACCTGGAAATTTTTTTTTCTAAAAAAAACATTGTCTTGGACTCATCCTTCCTTTTTCTTAGGTTCATCGAAGTTGAAGCTGTGAGATGACCATGGTCGTCTGTCATCTCGGTCTAATGATGTGGAAATTTCTTCCGACTCCTTTTTGATTCGCTAGAAAACAAAGTCTGCTATTTCCAAAGGTCATGGTCCGCTCTTGTGGTGTATATAAATAACACTACGGGCTAAATGGCTTTTGCATGAAAAATATAGATTTTTACCGTTAATCCACGCTTTTCAAGATTGTCTACAAAAACAACCCCTTTGTGCCCAATTAGTTGAAGCAGCTCTTCCGTTATCGACTATTAAACGTCTCTTGGTTGGTAGCTTGGTTTACGTGCGAAGTGGTCAGTCAGCCAATTTAATACGCCACAAATTAGTGGGGATTTCTGTTTTACAGCTGTGTTTTGTCGATTAAGACTTTACCTGTGTTGACGTTCGTTGTACAGTTTGCCGTATATAATTCCAGTGTCCAGCCTTAGTACATGTTCCGATAGACTTACAGGAGAAACACTCTAAACCATTCTAAACTCCTTAATAGACTGACGATGATAGGCAAAAAATGTTACAATTAGTTTCCTTCATATTATCAGCAATAATTGTGCTTCACTTTTTTTAAATGTTCAAAATTTATTTAAAAACGATTAGCCGAATTTTATTTTTTGAGGGCCATATTCATACAATGCTTTCTTTAACTCAAAATTTCGTAAGCTGTTATGGATATATCAGAATATCTACATGATAAAATGTTGTGAGAATTATAAATCATAAATCATAAGGAGGTAAATAATGATAATAAGAATCATAAATCATAAGGAGATAAATATTAATAATAAGAATCATAAACCATAAGGAGATAAATAATAATAATGAGAATCATAAGGAGATAAATAATAATAAGAATCATAAATCCTAAGGAGATAAATAATAATAAGAATCATAAATCCTAAGGAGATAAATAATAATAAGAAGAAGAATCATAGGAGATAAATAATAAGAATCATAAGGAGATAAATAATTATAATAAGAATCATAAATCATAATGGTTTAAATAATAATAATAAGAATCATAAGGAGATAAATAATAATAATAAGAATCATAAACCATACGGAGATAAATAATAATAATAATAATTATTAATAAGACTCATAAATCATAAGGAGATAAATAATAATAAGAATCATAAACCATAAGGAGATAAATAATAATAATAATAAGACTCATAAATCATAAGGAGATAAATAATAATAAGAATCATAAATCATAAGGAGATAAATAATAATAATAAGAATCATAAATCATAAGGAGATTATTAATTATAATTATAAGAACTATAGTACTTGATATTTACTGGGCTTTGAATTAACAACAGCTTGTGCAATCACGTGCTGTCATACAAAAAGTCTTCGATCTGCAAACAAAACCCTGGCGCAGCCTTTACTTGTATGTATGTGGTGTACGTACACAGGTTGCGAATCACTTAGTAAAGAATCACTCACAACTAAATCGTAGAAGTGTTTTTTGTTTATGTATAACTTTTACACGCCAAAGATTCTCCATCATGAAAACCAAGTTCTCTATAAGGGCTTAAACGTCTCATTTACTTCTATTTCGCTTCCGTTAGCGAGCGCGCTTTCTAACGCCTACTTCGATTTACCGTTCAGAGGATCGAATCCGTCTGTCGACCCTCAGATATATGAGTAAGTCACAAGATGTGGCTCCGGCGATCGCGGGGGTGTTTTTTACGAGGTTTCCTCCCGGTTTTCCACCATATTAGGGCAAGGAGCGGTGTGAAACGGGCAATCCGTCGTCATATAAGTGAAATACCCTTCAGTACGACGTTAAACCCCAATCAAACAAACAAACAAATCTATTTCGCTTCCGGGTACCTGATCCAAAGTCTCTCGCCGTGTGTTAATACCGATTTCACACAGGAGGTTTTTTTTTGCTGCTGCTGGGTGAAGCTGTCTACGGAGCCGTAAAAGGGAGTTGTCATCTTTATAATTTTCCGTCCATGGCAGAACTAGATAAAATTTTTTGGGGTACCCGGAAGTTGAGTAAATTACGTGTAATACTGCAGCTCACATGACGTGACTATTTGACAACCATTTATTCGCGAGTTGTAACATTTATTTTCCTGTCAGGCAATGAAGGAAATGCCAGGCAACTGTGTTCCTTCGTTATTGTTGGACTCCTATAATTCCACTAAGAACACTCTATATGAACTCACGTGGGATTGAGATGAATCGTGAGATTCCCACCGTCATCAATTCCAAACAGATTAACACAGAAGCTTCAACCGAAGCAATCGTTTTTGATTCTGGAAACGACAACTCGCGTTGACCTCTACGAGGGTCATTGTCTTACCATGCTATTCTGCATGATACATTTGGATTTTTTCCGTTGCGGTCGAATGTCGTTATCTCTGCTGAGCATACTGTTAGTACGTATGTTGTATATATTTGACCTAAAATGTTTCTGTTTCTTTTTACCAAACTTGGATTTGATAACTACTAAAACACATTTATATTGAGCCCAATTTGTTCCAACATCTCTTTATATGTGGGCAATACAAAACCTTGGGAGTGGTACATAAAATACATGCCTGTCGCTCAATTCAACTCCTCAATACGTTTGTTTAATATTCTGTTATTCAGGTTCGCGTTTCTGTTTAGGCTTTATTGGTTTTGTGTTCGTTCTTCTTTGTAGTATTTATAATCCTCGTTGCTTAACTTTGGCACACGTTCTAAACGAATTACGATGGAAAGCTTTTAGTTTACCTCAATTCCATTGATAAATTGCCATATTAGGTATGTTCACTTAAGAAGTGATGTGAATATAGCAATATGTCAATCTGACGAACTGGCATCAGATAGGATAATTCCTAGTATTAAATTAATTATTTAACAAAGTTGAGAAGCATCCCATGCTATTGAAAGGGTTGTCTGAAACAGGCTTCTAAATGGTGTATGTGTCATATGTCCACAAGTATGCTTCCATATATATCAACTGACAGTAATAGTTTCTGTGAATGGGTATATAGGGTAAAAGGTCTGTGATTTTCATCTGTTGCGTCGACAAGTTTTCCCTGTTCGTTTTTTTAGCGTTTAAATATATTGAACTTAAAAACATTGTTCTTTTGGCAACTTATAAATCAAGTGATTATAACGCAGTTTTTGTCAACTTTTCATGAACGCCCAATTTTACTCTTAAAAATGGTCGATTCTTATCTTCGTCCCACCACATACATGTTACGAAATTCCGTATTATTTAAGGAAGGGTTGGGAGATTCCTGGGGCCCTGGTGATGTCTGAATTGCGTCCTGTAATTGTCCTGTTTTGTCCTGTCTGTGTTTGTTGACAGGTGTCCTTCATCCATTTGGCTGACACGCAGTCGTATGAGTGAAATATCCTCAAGTTCGGCGTTAAACCCCAATCAAACGAACAAACAATCTGGATTGACCACAGTATCAATTTCCTTGGGCAATATATCTTACCCATGTCAATTTGTCTGTGATGTAATAATTATTGGTATTTAAACTCGACGGTTTTTCTCAAATTTGATCTTTTTTATACACTATACTGGTGACATATTTACGTCTAGCTTTCTATATTATGAGTAGGAACTTAAGGACATCAACAGTAGGCCGCATCCTTTAAACTAATCCGGGAACAGCCGCACTCAGACTTTATGGAGTGCTTCAATATCCTGAAGGATGATCCGCACACCGTGGATAACGTTAGTATTGAACTAATCTCCCTCGGTTTAAGGCGCAATCTGAAGGGGCAATTTGACGCGGCGGCTTTTGTTTTCCTCTTGTGTATGGAATTATGATTGACGGAAGGAAAAAGACCAATCGGAATATCACAAATTATGGCAATCGCACTTGAGATTGAGTCGCAATAATTGTGTCTCAATCAGTATACTGTCTGCAGTTTAGATTTGTTTAGTCATTGGTCAACTGAGAACTTAGAAGTTTATTTGATGTATACACAAATTATTTCTTGGGGTTGTATGTTGTACCAAATCTGACGCGACTGTATGAGAGCCATCTACGTAGTTTTTGATTTTATTGCATAATTGATATATTTACAAGGTAACGACCCACTAGAATGAAATCATTGTTACAAAATCAGAATAATATATAAATAGAGGTGTGTCAAATTCTTGCAACCTGTATTTACTATCAGTATTGAGACATGAAGTGATATTGAAATTGCCATTTCAGAATCCAATCACACTGAATGTAACAATATGACTTGTAAGTTGAGTCATTTCGATATTTCGCGCGATTCACTTCATTTCCAAATAAATGACACATTGCGGCAATTTTAGAAATAAAAAAAATATGTGAATTCTTATATCTCGATGTTTTGCAACTCGCCAATATAGAAACATTGGTCTAAACAACTGTTTATCAAATCTTTTGTTGACCGTTTATGATAATGTTATCCATTTATAATATTATAGCTATTTCGCGATAACAGTCTCTTAGTGAGACAGATTGTATATAACAAAGGCTTTAAAGCTGTGATCCGAATCGAATCTGCTGGGAATCAGTATTCTGACTTTGAGAGTCCAGTGTTCCATTCCGCCACGCCTCTCAGCCTGCAAAATGTTGAGGTAACGGTTCTTGATACGAGGATGTTATATTATCCAAAATAACCTCAATACTGTGAACTTGTTTATGTGTGTTTATTTAAGAAGATCCCCACTAATCAAACTTGTTTACACGAGCGGAGACACCTTACACCCAACATGTCTGCAGATCACACGAGCTGGCTATATAATACCGCTGAAACCTGATAACTATGGAAAGAACACGTCTCTTGTCGGGATGTTTCAACGATTCCTCTTGGAATGACCGAGGCTATTAAAAGTCTACACCTGAAGTTAGAGTTTTGTGATATGTTACTTCTTAAGGGTTAATCATCGATGTTTGGAGAACTTATCTAAAATTTACATATCAGTCCCCGAAACTGATAGAAGCAGAGACAATTATAGGTCTACCCCACGTCTGTCCGTCCGACGATCCGCCTGTATTGCCTTTAGTTTTCGCCACTTGTTTTGGTTACGCTTCCGCGGATTGAAGTCACAGTTTACGTACAACTTTATCATGACAAGTTTCCTGTCAAGATTGACTTTCATTCAGTTTTCTTATGCAAATGTTGGTCATGTTAAACATCATGTTGTGGCATCGTTTTAAGGGATTTATCTCAAAGTTTCACGGTATAAAAGTTTTTTATGACAAAAACTTACAAATCAAGTCGAGTTTAGTGCATGCAGTTCTGTTCATTTTTGCACAGATTAAGAAAATCGCTAGACGTACTTGTACATATAAGGCCAAAGTCACAACTCACAATGTTAAATGTGTGCTGTCTGGTCTTTTTCGTGTGCTGCTAAACTACACAGCAGAAATCGCAGTACATGTTACTGTTGTGTTGGAACTTCTGGGTGAGGATAGAAATGCTTCCACCCGTCTCTTCTTCCGGCCGTCTGGAATGGGTTTGGGTTTCACCAATTTCGGTTTAACAATGTAAGCACCATTCAATAATTTTACATTATTCACGTTAGTATGTGTTTTGAACACAAGGCCTGAGAACGAATTCACGGAATAACTTCAAACTCGGAAAAAATATCTTCCTCTTATTGGACAACAGACAATAACTGCATTTAATTTAATTCTGCAAAACAATATGGCCATGATTGATTCGTGTTTTACGTCATGCTTAAAGGTATTTAACTTATATGACGGAGGTGTATAATAATTGACATTATACCAAGATGTGAAGCATTTCTAACATAGGCATTGCCTTTTCGCAAATATCGTTTATGTAACAAGAAATAAAATATTGTTTAAATCAACATGACTGTCATTGAAATTGAAGGCATGTTTACTTCAAACCCTCTTACCTCTGTTCAGACAATGTTTGGAAAGACACTAACTCAAAGATCAACGAACAGTAAAGCTCATTAGCATGTTTTGCGATATTCAAACCTAAATCTACTCTGAACACAAAACATCAAAACATATTCACATATTAAATTAATATTTTAATGGTAGGTTCCTCCTCTTGCAATTTCTGATAGTCAGCTTTCACGCGTAAAGCAATCACGATCAAAATGAAATTACAGACAACAACAGTCTGATATTATGCGTTTGACCGATTACCTTCAAAGTTAACAGATAGATTCAGTCAACTCCTACAACAGTCCAGATTGTTTTCCACCCAATTGCTCAAACCAATATGGCGATAAACACCATGATCTTTACTCTCTGGAGTAAGAAACTGTTCTTAAACAAAGTATTCTAAAAAATTTAACATACGTAGATAGATATAAACAAGTCTTTGGCGGGAGACAACTGTAGTCTACATTGAATGATGCCAAGTAATTAGTCCTTAGTCGTATAAATTATAGCATATATGATTAATATTGATTGGTGTACTGATATGAATTCGACTTGTATAACGGTGAAGTAATACAACCGTAACCGGCCGCACCAATACAGTTATAAAAATGCGGATTTTTCAAGGTTGAAACCTGAATGACGAAAAGGTTTATGCGTTTAAAAGAACTATGATTGGTTTCCGTCCTTTGTAAGAATACTGGCACACTACTCTTGTTGTTTTAAATTTTCTTGTCTCTATGTAGCTTGTTGTGTGCAACATAAAGTTCTGAAAAAGCCCACATTTAATTTGTTTTGCTCAGAGGGAATGAGTAATGACTTTAGGTAATTCTACAAACATTGCTATCGCGCACTTTATATATAAGCCTAACCTTGTTTTCATAGTTAAGGCGTACCTGCATGACATTCGGCAATCAACCTTGTTTGTTTAAGAAGACAACTTGCTGTCAACAATGCCGTACATCACAAGAGTTTATTACATAACAGTTTTAACGCTGCGTTCTATGCCAGAAACATATAAAATAACTATCGAGATGTTTGTTATCATTTCCGAATTATGCCAGACGGCTGAAGCTATTTTATTCCCCAACAAACGACTGCTCAAAATAAAAACAAGCATGCGAGAGACGCATTTAAACTCCGCAATATTTACGCTGTCTGGTTTTTATACTTATTTATGATTAAAGTTAAGATCCATTTTGTTAATGACTCGGCAAATTGTCTGTCTTAATTTCCGCACAAATGTGAATTGCATCATGGATATAATTTGGTTTATGTGTGTACGATGTGCCATAAAGTCTCTATTACATCATGTTGAAAAGAAGGTATTAACACTATAAGGAGGATACATCTAGACAATCCAACTTTAATAGAAACGTTTTGTTTCTGGCTTTTAGCACGACTTAGTTTTTATGTTAATGCGAAATGCTAATGTTTCAATTTTTTTGTTACATCAGTGTGCAACATAAACTCTGAAAACAATATGTCTATGCTACCAAACCTGATGTCTTTATCCGTTTTAATACAGCGTTAACCGCAAAGGAGGTTGAAAACAGAATGACTCGCTGTGTTTTATGAGAATTAAGTATGTGGCTTGGCTGCCTCTGACTGGAGTCACGCTGGGAATTATTAGCCGGTTTTAGATACGGGTCTGTACGAGAGAGATAACTACTCAGAACAGTTCCTCCAGCGACATGATATGAAAATAAAAAACTTTGTTTTAGAATAAAATACAATTCGGTCCATCATACCGGCGGTTAAATGTTCTGAATGCACTGTACCTGAGTGTTCTGACAATTGGGAACCCTTGTCCTCTAGTATTGATCGATTGCATTGTGTTTTACGTCGTGCTTAAGGGTATTTCACTTACATGACGGCGGTGCATTCCAATGAAACTTCATTTACACAACCATAAAATGTTAAATGTTTTTTAGGAATCCAGGAACGTTAATCTTCCGCCGGTGCTATAAAGTAAATTCAGCATGGCTACTTTCCAAAGAAACGGCCTTTAACCAGGGGGCGGCCCGCTAGTAAGCATTGCGCCTAAAATCGTGTTACATATTGACGTGTTGTATGGCCATTTTGATTAAATGGTTGAATTATGAATATGTTGCTTCATAATTGATATTTTGTTAATATCAGTACCGAGAGAGCCGAATGCGCATGCTCGAACATGCATAATCGAACACGTGACTGGCTACAACAGGGCAAATACTCTTCCGACTAAGCTATTGAGGTGAAGGATTACCGAAGTAATTGTAAACGTGTCACAATACTTTCTCTACCATGATTACTGTGATTATGTCACGCTTGTCGAACCAGAATATAAATGGGATGTTTCTCGCTTGTAATGATTATGAGGTGAATTAATGTGTTTTCGTGCAGTCCAAGTCGCCAATTTAATTAAACGCCTTAAAGTACGACGTTAGACACTAATCAAACGCATATTCAATCCTTGTTCGCTTTTCAACAATGCAGGTAATTGTTTTGGAAATAAGACCAAGTGACAATACGGAAGTCAAAATTTTGCCAGAAATTATACATAAAAAGTGTCTAAAAAGATATGGCTGGTGGTTGGAGAGAGCTTCCTGCTGTATTCGTAAGTCCGTGTGTATCCGGATGTTTGTGGTGTATGGTTGGTAGAGAGCTTCCTGCTGTATTCGTAAGTCTGTGTGTATCAGGATTTTTGTGGTGGATGGTTGGTAGAGAGTTTGCTGTTGCCCTGGTGCTCTAGTAGCTAAGGGCCCACATGAAGCCAATCTGATTCTGACGTGGTTGTACTGTGTCGTGTGTTTGTTCTGTGTTACTTGTGTGTGTTGCCAGTGTTGCCGAGGGTGGTTTCCTTCGGTGATTGGGCAGGCACGCTGCCATGTTTGGTGCAATAACCTTAACTACGGTGGTAAACCTCAATCAAACAAACAAGTCAAAAGGTACCGGGTGCAACGTCCTTTGTCCGACTGTCAGGCTCGCTTATTTCAGAAAGTACTATACATTATACATCTATCGTTAATTTATTAGTACGCTAGCAATCATATAGTCCCTTAATACAATCAAACCCATAGAAAGCCTTTAAATTCGGATCCACTGCTGTTATGTGATGCTCCAGTGTATAGTCAAATTTCCTCACATCGTTAACCATTAACCGCAATGGCCTAGACTGTTTGTGGTTGATTTAGTCAATATCCGTACCTTTTCTCAGCCATTATTGGTCTTCGTTTTGAAAGAGATCTGTGTTTGGTGAGTAAACTTTCTTAGTCGAGTCAGAAAGTGGCCAAGAGCCTACCAGGCACGAAATACAACATATTCTTCCAGCCCAGACCATCAGCGGACAACTCGATTATCTTTCGGCGAGAGCGTTTAGAACAGAACTTCTTTCAACCTTTTCTAACAAGCCCAAGCGATTCTGGGATAGTATTAAAGCCACAGGAAAAGTTAAGCCGTACATCAAATTTAAAAGAAAATATTTATTTCCGCAATAAAATATATCTGTTGAGCTTGTCTCCTTCTATGCAATTATAATTCACCATCATACCAATCAACCAACAAAACAAACCAACCAAATGATCAATCGTAATATTTCCAGTAGATTTCATCGCCTTCAGATTGGTCATGTGTATTGATCACTGATACTCTTTGAGTTAGTAGGCTGGGCAGGTTAAAGAAATTCCCTAACGTTCCGAGTGTGAAATGTGGTCGTACATGCGAATGCTTATATCGAAAGGGCGAATGTGGTGATTGGAAGTTGGGTGGTTTACGTCGGGGAAAACATTCTACAATTGCCGTAGTATAAAGCGCATGTGAGTTTCGTGCTTCTTTTCTGTATGTTAAATCCCGTGACGGCTGCCAGCGCATAATACGGAGACCTCAAAGTTATAATCGCCAATGTGTTAATATCCGTATAGGGCTATATCTTGTAAAACTTTTTAAGACTTTTGATGATACTTGTGAATGATACCAATTAGGCCTACATTAGGATTTGTCGTTTCCATCGCTCAAGGAAGCTCCGTTTTCTAATTATCATAATATCTACACACACAAAAAAATTGGCTGCCCGTGTGTATCTGTTCCGGGGCATAACTTCCTTATTTAATAATATTTGATTTTATTGTTACAGGTGACATGAGCATGCGTTCTGATCATGTTTCAATGTCTCCACCGCATGGCTAAAGTAATATACAGTAGAACTTCCCAAGACCGACACATCGGTAA
Organism: Mopalia kennerleyi; assembly: GCA_034783855.1. Taxonomy (NCBI): domain Eukaryota; kingdom Metazoa; phylum Mollusca; class Polyplacophora; order Chitonida; family Mopaliidae; genus Mopalia; species Mopalia kennerleyi. The sequence continues at coordinate 42 of JAVFBX010025533.1, read as the reverse complement.
ACCGACATCGTGTCAACACCGACATTAAAGTTTGGTCCGTAT
>JAVFBX010025532.1:12684-31357 GCA_034783855.1 Mopalia kennerleyi | reverse complement strand
TTACTTACTGACAACGTTATTATAAAACAGTTTCTTATAACTTTGCTGTAAATGTCACTAGTTACTGACAACGTTCTTAAATTAGTCATTACTTACTGACAACGTTATTATAAAACAGTTTCTTATAACTTTGCTGTAAATGTCACTAGTTACTGACAACGTTCTTAAATTAGTCATTACTTACTGACAACGTTATTATAAAACAGTTTCTTATAACTTTGCTGTAAATGTCACTAGTTACTGACAACGTTCTCAAGTTAGTCATTAGTTACTGACAACGTTCTTAAATTAGTAATTACTTACTGACAACGTTATTATAAAACAGTTTCTGTTAACTTTGCTGTAAATATCACTAGTTGCTGACAACGTTCCTTCGCATAAACTATCTGATAATTTTATTGGTTACTGCTCTTATAAATTATCTGGTTACTGAACAGACTCTGATAAATTCACTGGTTACTGACGACCCTCTTATAATTTTATTGTTTACTGAAGATGTTCTTATAAAATGCACTGGTTACGCATAGAGCTCTTATAATCGCATTGGTTATTTAACATGTTCTTTTACATTCAGTGGTTACTGCAGACCTTCGTATAATTCCAATGTTCATTAAAACTCGCTGCTTATTGATAACGCTATTTCAACTGCATTGTTTACTGAATGTGTTCTTTTAAATTCCCTGATTACTGAAGACCTTCTTTTGAAATGGACGTGTCCCCAATGACGTTCCTATGCTATTCGCTTGTTTCTGAGGGCATTTCAGGAGTTCAGGTTTAGCGATTTCATTTCTTACTGATAAAGCTCTTTTGACTTCAGTGGTTATTCACAACGCTCTTGTAAGTTCCGGGGTTTCTGAAGACCTTCTTATAACAGGTGCTTATTGCCGAAGACGTTCTTATAACATGTAGTTTTTGCTGAAGACGTTCTTATAACATGTGCTTATTGCCGAAGACGTTCTTATAACATGTATTTTTTGCTGAAGACCTTCTTATAACATGTGCTTATTGCCGAAGACGTTCTTATAACATGTATTTTTTGCTGAAGACGTGCATATAAAGTTCACTGGTTACTGATAACGCTCTTTTAAAATTATGTTGTTACTAGAGATGTTCGGATAAATTTGACTTGTTACTGAAAACGTTTTTAATAAATCCACAGGTTACTGATAAAGCTCTTATTACTTACGGATACCGCTCTTATACATCTGACTGGCCACTGAAGATGTTCTCATAAAAGTTCCTGGCAACTCTTATCAAATTGACTGGTTTGTGAGGACCGTCTTATAAAGCTCGTAGCAATACAGAAGATTTATTATAAAACTCACTCATTACTTACAAAGTTTTTTCATCAATCATTAGTTATACTGACAACCTCTTGTAAAGCCCATTAGTTGCTGATAACCTTTTTTATAAAACGTTCTAGCTATAGACAACTTGCTACAATAGTCACTAATTATTTACTACGTTGTCATAAAACCCACTTGTTATGCATATACATACGTATATTGTTATCCCAGGTGATATGAATAAGAAAAAAAATTTGGGGGTTAATTTGAAGTGTGCCTAAACAACGGGAACATATTTATGAACAATTATATCACAATGTAAATGTAATTAGTTTGGTTTAAGTCTCTATTGAAAGGCCGTTACCTGAAATCCTGACTATACCATTTAAGTATTTATTGTAAATACCACATATGTAGAAATAAGTTGTGCAGGTATATCAGAGTAACCATGGAAATAAGAAATGTACATCGTGTATGTTATCATGTATACGGGTATTTCAACAAGTACGAATGGAAATTATGAGATTATGTCAAGAATTCAGGGCCATTTGAAAATCGATCTCGGCTATACAGTAAGGGTACTTTAAACAACATATGTTCACGTTCAGGTTTCAAATATAACCAGGCAGGCCGTGTAGCTCTTTGTCAATATGTCATAGAGAATTTACCTATTTGTCACTTTTACTTACATTGTGTGTGTATTAACTGTTCAATAAGGATGTACATATCTGCCGATGTAAATCAATAAGCGGCATTGTTAAGGTAAGTAGTGCATTCCGCCCCACACGACGAAATAGTGTTCACTGTTCTTAACATATGTTTCAGTTCGCCTCATTGGTATTAACCCGGCCACCATCATTTGTGATAATTTCTTTAGGTAGCGACAAATACCAATCGATATCAAACTAGACAGACAAAGACACAATTTATAGACATCTATGTGGCATGTGTTAGAAATAATGTTTATTTATTAGTATGCAATAAACATATGTTCTTGGATCTGTCCTAAATTCGTGGCTTAGACGAATAGGTAGGTGTGGAGACAAAGCTGGTCACGTGACTCCGTTAAGAGAAGGGGGTAATATGAGGACAGTCACGATGGCCCGGCAAGACAATTATCACACCAGACCCCCTGTCAACTCGGATGATTAACGATGTGGACGACTTGTTTAATCTTTGAAGACAAAATGTGTCGATTCCCCATCACGAAGAATAACGAGACAACGAATGAGCAATTCAGCCGCGAATGCATTTTATTAATGTTAACTATGAAGAGGTCAAATCGATTGAGGCTAATCCGTGTGATTATATATGTCTACAGGTCAAATCTAATGACTTGTTTTAGCAGAATTGAGAAGCTGTCGCAGTTACAAAACAACTGTATATGGATTGTGAAGTTCAGTATTCACGACAACAAGTTCGGAGGTTAGACATCTATAGGCCTACAGCCTTCATTGTTACATCAGTACTATAGTCAGTTTAATAATATTGTGAATGTATTACTCCTGGGAATTACATTAAACTGCCCGATGTGTAAGATAAGATGATTTTAGCAATTATATGATCACACATCACGGGAATTGTTCGACATGGGTAAAGCCGCCCATCAGCTTTTCAACTCATTTATTTGATGTGGAATACAATACATGTACCTTACAATTAATATGGCATGAAAACACTGAACTTGCCTTGTATATTAGCCCAGCTGAGCTTTGTAATAAATACAGAAATATCTATATATATGCACCAAAAAAGTTTTGCCAAAAGAAACCATACAGCTTAAGGTTTTGACAATAGGCTCTATAAAGGTTTTTCGCGTTTCAACGTTATCCCTGAAACGCATATTCTGCAAGCTGTAGTTACGTCATCCCACGACACAGAAGCAAATCAAACATAACATCACAAGTATGACACTTAGAAAAGGGAATTTACATTTGTTGAGAAAATACATTACTATTTTTATGGTAAAATGATTATAGACTTCTACAACCTCATTTGCATGGTTATTAACGCATTTAGACCACTAAACGAGACAAGCTAGTTACAGCTGAAGCGAAATAACAAAACAAGAAGACAAACATCCCCCTTCCCACACCAAATGAAATCTAACCGATGTAATGTCAGATGTTCATTTTCTGTGTGACTATCTGAAACAGTGTACATCTGTCCACACTATTGTACACACTGAATGGGATCAAAACACAAATTAGAACAGAGGTCAGTGCAAGGAATAACAGGAGCGTCTGACGGAAGGACATGAACTGAAATGACTTGATATCCACTCAACATTAGAAGGTACATCGTGGGGGATTAAGACGGTTTAACGGTTAATCCTGCCAAGCCTTACACGTCAAGATTGAAGCAGGGAAAGAAAACAGTGTCGGCTGGGTAGGCCATGATTGTTGTCTCTCTTCCGGGTATAATGTGTGACTTGTCACAGATAACTGAAGCTCTCGGCAAAGTGCTGGGTAATAATTGAGCCAAGATTGCCTCAACACAGAAGTTCATTTGTAGGATAACAGAGATGACCTGTATTGTGCCCCACATTCACTTAATTGATCATGTTCACAGAAACTGAAGAAAGGCTGTGGATTGCTGTCCAGATATTTATGAAATTGTCGCATTGTATTTTATACAGATCTGTCTCAGCATGTACACTTCAAACAAACAAACAAACAAACAAACAAACAAACAAACAAACAAACAAACAAACAAACAAACAAACAAACGAACAAACAAACAGACAAACAGCGATTCATATTTGGAGGGTCATTTAGCAGAGCCTGACATCAACTCGCCAGTTCTACCAGGTAGACATAATCAACCAGAATTGTTTGAATGTAGCTGACGACATAACGCCATATATCGTCTGTATGGACAAGTATTATTATATTGTTTATGCGAAAAAATTATCATCTTTTCAGACAATAACATAGAGTACGAGAGGTCTACATATATATGTCCATGCAAAGACTATCCCCGTGAGACCAGGGTACTGTTTAGGTACCTGCTCGTTACTTTGACTTGTCTCATGTTGGTTACTTCAATAACAAACTTCCAGGAAGTAGATTCACAAGGCTGCGTGACATTTCACAAATCACGGTGTTGTCGTGGCAGCAGAATATTATTCAACGCTTAACGTCATAAATACTGCTACGGTGTGTAGTTTTTTGAAGGTTTTGTGAAACAAAACCCTGGTTACCAATTGGTTATCCAAATGCTACCATTTGGTTAATATCCAGTAAACTTGTTCCGGTGATTCTCAGACAAATAGATACGTATTTAAATTGGGATAATATGTTAATGTATGTACAAAAAATACTTAAGCGAGCCATCGAAAAAAACTCGCAGTGGTATTGAGTTTTATTCCTGTTTACATCAATAAACTCTGCACTGAGACAACAGTTTACATTCAGAGACAATCGTCCTTTGTTTGTGGCAAATATTTCATTTACACTTGGCATTTTCCGACATGTTTAATTCAATCAAACCCCGATCAATTTGGGGCCAAACGACGGCGCGTGTTGATTGGGTGGCAGACGGGCCACTCTGACCACTTAGCACTAAGCTAATTATGAGAGGGCAACCACAGCCTCTGGGACACGCACGCAAAACAGTCAAATTTAATCTGCCGCTCTCTCGGGACATGCCATTCAGACCCGATACATTTTGCTGCTAGACTTTCCACGAAGAACGTACAGCGTCCAGTTTCGTTTCCCGCCAAGAAAAGATGGCGAAATTTTAAACCATATGTGTCAAACATATGGTCAACATCTAGTTCAACGGTATATTGTACTTATAAATCAATACTTTAAATGTACGCATAATGTTATTTAATAAGCTATCGTATCTTTGATAACTGTATTCTGTTGCCTTCCAGAACATGGCTACAATTAACAGACAACCGAAACACAGCTAACACGAGCCTAGCACATCTATTTTTATTTGAATGCCTGAATTCGTTTGCGATAATATACCGTCATATAAATAATACAATGTGAACTATATCAATATGTCATCAGATACATCATTATTATATCTTTCAGTGTATTTTATTTGGAGCACCATATTTCATGGTTTCGTTAAAATGCGCCACGATCCCGATGAGCGGTCCATCTATTCTCTGCATCTTCTGTGGTATTTATAGATATAGACGTAGACATAACTGTAGTTTCGTTGTGACATAAGATCTGTTCTGAGGTCCTGCTGAAACTATTGATACTTCCAAGCAACACTAAACCAGAACTTACCTGTTTATCTTTCAAACAACTATTTTTGACACTAGTCTTGAGAATCTCTGCGTGGACGTACATGATGATTCATTCTAAGTGTTATCGTAAACTGTCACAATAGACTTTATCAAAGACTGGCATTTAATCACCAAAAGCCGGGTTATATGTTCAGAGCTTCTTCGCTTTTATTTGAGAAAGCTCATTACCAAGATCAAAGTAAATATGTACTTCGCCCGTATCCAGACAGGTGCTATAGACTATAGTGATACTAAAACTATTAACACATTTTCACCTCAAGTACTCCTAAATTCTTATACGTGGACATTTACGTCCACAAACCCGTCCACTCATACGTCCACAAACATGTCCACTCATACGTCCACACGCTCGAAAAATTGTGAATAAAGGAACTAGCGTTGGCTTACATTGTATTTCCTTAACTTTACGTCAGTTTACTGTACTTTGTTATTGTGTCACGATATTTTACGGTCATTTTCCCCGTTTTGTGATCATCTTAATATGGGCCAAACTACCGAGGTTAAATGGTACATTAATGTTAAACTATATATGTATTTTGTGTCAGTAGAAAATGATTTGCAGCCTTTACGTGCGCACAAATCATGGTGGTTCTCCTCTTATCCTCTCTGACTCTTTGTTGGTTTCGCTACCGGCAGCTCGCGGTTCGAAATTCTCTTTTCTTACATTTAAAATATGTGTAATTTATGCCCCTGTTAAATTTCGTCAAAATTTCAAATAAAGTTAAACAGGTGATTCGTAATGATATTCAGCGTCCAGTGTCTCAACGCTGTTCAATGATAACCGGAGCAGGTGTTGTTTACACATATGGGGTTGTGTTTATATCTATGTTACCCGGTTCTAAATTTCGTTAAAATCTTGTAAAGTCTTACCTTTTTAAGATCAATAAGCAAACTGTTGGCATCCATGACGCATCTCAAGGTGGGCCTATTGGCGAATAATATTTGATAAGTGGAACAGAACTGAGGGATTCCTCTTAAAATCATAATGTCTGTAAAGCCTTTACACCTTCAGCAAATGCTATTTTTTATTCGTCCTCATTAAATCTCTTCACTTTAATTAGTTTAATTGTTGACTTTAATATACAGCCAAGCTTCTGTCTTTTCTCTTTTCATAGATATAGATTAAAGGACGATTAAAGTCGATACAAAGAACAGTAATTTAATTAAAAATTTAAATTTCATGTCATCGTAACCCCCAGGGAGTATAGCCGTCATTTTTGTTTGACGAGTACATTTAATAAAGCAATCCCCGTCAGATTAGCTGAGATACTGTCTACTGTTTGCTAACCTTTTGTGGTCCAACCAAGCCATTGTTTCACAGTTAAATATAGCTCATGCACGCAGAGTTACCGCCCTTGTTGAAGTCATTGGTAAATTACTGGGTAACATTAAGGTCTTGCTGGACCGATAGGGCTCAACGTGGACAAAAAATGTTTTTATCACTTGGATAACAAGTTAAGTATTCAAACTATATGTTGGTGAAAAATATAGTTCGAAATTCTTATTACAAACAGTTAAAATTTGAGCCTATAATTGAGTTTTCCCTTGATCATATCTAAGTGGCAAAACTGTAATTGCCTTTTTTAGGCACTTCAGATGCAGTCTGTTTTTTTCTGTTGACATTTATTCACTGTGCAAAATTTTTAGAAATACTAATTGAATTTTCACCATATTTACAAATATGTAATTCTAAGTATTCAGGCTTTCAAAATATATATACATATATATGGTTAAGATTTATACTCTTCTGCATAATAGACTAAATACAACGGGTGTTCTGAAAATCGACCAAGGTGTCCAGCAAGACCTTAAATCTCATCAAGAAAGGATTCTCCTGCATATAGATTGTTATTTTAGCAATATTCAAATACCAACAGCGACACATCTGTAAACTGGTGAAATATCCGCTTTATCGCTACTGGAGAAGATATGTTGTTAGCTATTTTTAATCGTGGGAGTCTGCACTCAAAGCAATTTGCATGAGCATTGTATCATGTAACAGTGATATGCCGTTTCTTTATAGCTGTGAAGTTACAAAGTATACCAAAGTGCTGATTTATATACTCACGTAAATTAAATACCAACATATATCGTGAAGTTTAACTCCATGGTTGCTATGGAGGGCTTGTTTAATTTCTCTCATGTATCATTATCAGTTTTTTATTTCACAATTGCTTTATTATAATAAACCTACCACGTGCTTAAAAGACCCATTTCGAGTCTTTTGGTTTGAAATATAATGTTTAACATTTTTTTATATAATTCCTTGGTCACAACACAGGTGAAGCACGATGTTGTGTATGACATAGTTTCGAAGCCTGCACACATACAAACAAGCCTTGATCTAAGCGTGGGTTTGAATCTCCATGGCGGATGTTTATATAATAAAGCAGTACAGAAACTCCGAAAATACTCATTTGGACGTTCTCAATGTTTCGACTTTAATTAAATCCTCACCAGGAGATAGTGTTCTGTAGACATATAATAACAAATATACTTGTGAGATAAGTTATTTGTAATTTAATTTGTACCTCACATTACCTCCCAATGATGACTTTCCTTAAGTCGAAATATAGATAATGCAAACAAGCTTCTTTTCGGATTTTCTTTACTGCTTTGTAATGTGAAGCTGGTCAGTGGATCAACTAAATTCTGCGGTGTTCTTATTCAATAAAGTGACTTTTGTTTCTGACCTTTTGCGATATGTGTTTGTATGTTGATATACCTACATGAATATTGACTGCTCATTTCAGCTGTATATCTCACGTGAACAAAGCTGGTACAGATCTGTAATTGGTATGTTATAGAGAATTATATAAAGTGTTGTCTTATTGCTCTATGTCACATTAACATTGTTTCCGTACTGTAGAGATATACATAAGAAGAAACGACCATTTACTGTATTCCACTAGTGCTGGTAGGGTACGACCAGCTATCTGGGACTATTGCGTGGAACTCACCCAGCTCTGTTACACTAGACAATTGTCGAGGAGAAGGCGATTTACTTAACAGATCTACTCAATAGAATCGGTTTTAACGGTAGGGCCTGGCGATCAAAACTGATAATCTTTCATCCCATTAATAAGGTATTAAAAAAATGTGAAATTTTGATTGCTAATCCGCCTTAACATTTCGTCGAGGGAGGTGTTTTGAGGTTTTGAGTGTGTTTTCCCCATTAACCGAAATAAAATATATTCTTTTAATCAATAACTATTTGTAGCCATTTAATAATTCTATCAAAAAGAGGGGAATAAATTACCCGTATTAGACTACTTGTTAACAAGTAAATCTTGAAATTAAATAAGTAGTTTTAATCATATTTCCTCGAAGGTGTTATCTCTGTATCAAAATACCCTCGAGGTTTAAGTATTTTATTTTCTTTATCCGAGACTGTAAATAGGTGATCCCCTACTCCCGATGATACGGCCACCTTACCTGTCAAATCTCCCCATCAGAGCCCACTACCTCATTCATTATCAAGCTGATAGCATCTCCGACCTGAAGGAGGTGCAAGGTAAAGCGCCTATGGTGGCGATTAGCTCCATGTAAAATAAGTTTATGCGGATAACCCGCAGGTGTGGCTTCTGGCATTTACACCTGGATGCTAATCAAATGATTTATAAAACATGTTTATAGTCTATTTAAAATTATTGACATTTTTGTCTGTGGACCTAAAAACCCGAACTGTCAATTATCATTTATCCCATTGGCAAATTCAGTAGAAGCAATCAAACAAACAGTTTACGATTCAGTAGACTCATTAATCCGACTATTACTGTCTGAAATAATCTGTCTAGATTAAGTACATAAATAACAATCAATCAATCAATCAATCAATCAATCAATCAATCAATCAATCAATCAATCAATCAATCAATCAATCAATCAATCAACCAGCCAATCGGTCGGTCAGTCAATTAATCAATTAATCAATAAATTAATAAATTAACCACTTAGGCAATCAATTAACCAATAAATCAATAAGTCAATCAGTCAAACAATCAATTAAACACTAAACCAGTCAACCATTCGATCAATCAATCAATCAATCAATTGATCAAACAATCGAGCGATCAATCAACTATAACCAATCAATCTGCCAATTAGTAAATCTACCAATTAGTCAATTAATCAGATAGCTCATTTGTTGTCAAGACTAAAACAAATTCAATAAAATACAAAAATATAATAAATCAATTATTAATACACGTTCTGCACTTTTTCAATATCTTATTACAATTAATGGACAATTATAAATGTTCTGTTTTTCCACCACATCAAATATCATAACTTCTGACATTTCCTTCTGTGCATGGTTTATATGTGTGATCTTCGGTTAAATCCGGAAAATCGATTCTCCCAGAGAGCGAAGAAAAGGATGGCTTTATATCGTCGTGTGTGGCCCTGACTCCAAACGAATCTTAATCAATATCAGCCTTTTATATCCTCATTTCCAAACCATGCTCAACTTGGTCGAATGAAGAAGCGTTTTTTCAGTCTATTTTACCTCGGCGCCATTTTATCCGCTCGAGTTAAACAAGCGAGGGGAAAAGGAAGCGAGCGTCCATTGAATGCGTTTTGTTGACGGCGAGTGAGTTTTCTATGGAAGCCATTACGTCACTTGTTGAACTAACCATATCCTATAGAATCATGAACAAGTCAAACGAACCTTATACCGTATAGGGAATCACAGCCTTTTGTTTTCAGAACTATTTACTATTGATGATTTCTAATTTGTCTTAAACCAATCCAAGGAAATATAAGACATTTTTTCCCTCTTACTAAATGGTTGAATAAATATGTAACGGTACTAAGTCTACATTCGACGGACAAGTTACTTTCAACTTAAAAGAAACGCTGGTTGTATTTTGTAAGTTTTTGCAGAGTTTTCATAATAAAAGCATTACAATTGAGTAAATCAATAAATTATAATAATTTACGAAGCGTCAAACCAGCACCATATATGTTCAATAGACTATAAAATATTTTCGTATCTAGAAAATAAATCTCGTTAAAAAAATAAATTTTAGCAGCATAAATAACAGTACTATGCGGATCAAACAGATTGATTCACAACTTGTATAAGTTTATTTATGTTTCTATGACATTGTTGATTAATTGGCGTAAGTTCGTCACGGATAAACAAAATTTTTTTTCGAAAAAGAGTCGTAGTTTCGAAAATCAATTCCGAATATTTTATTTCATGTTCAGTCAATAACACCATCAGATATTATGTGAAAACAGCGCAACTGTCGTTTTGATTTGAACGAAGTGGACGTAATTGTAGTGTACATTAAACGGCTGTGTGTAAAAGACATAAATCCCATTTTCCATGTTAATGTTAACAGCGAAAACTGACCATTGAAAAGTCGATCTTTGGATTTTTTCGATTCTCAATCGAAAGTAAAATTTGGAGAACCAGTCATTTTTCTATCTAAAAAATGTAGCTTATGAGGCAATCCTGGTCTGTGTGCGCATGTGCAAATATAACTTTTCTCACAATCCAAAATAGGATACAAACGACCCATCCTCTTTGGACTACTGCTGTCTAAATCATGCACCTCCTCCATAATGTAAATCAAAATGGTAAATGATGTCAAATAGCGACTAAACGAATGCTACGTAAAATCTAAAAATCACTACACCCTTGAATTTTTGTTTGTTTAATATTCAGTCACGGCCAGCTATTCTGACCTGATCTGAAAAAGTCTTTAGAATTTATTGCTGTTGTTGTATTTCCAATGGGCGTCGAAATCTTTGAACTATTTTCCGGAAATCACATACTATTTTGTCTGTTAATTACTGTAGCAAACGTCACCCAAACATCGACGGAGATTCGTGCGCCGATGGCTTAACACGACAAACGAAAATTGTCTTACCATTGAGTCTTTCAAAGACCAAAGATAAGCACATGACTCAATGCCTTAAGCTTCCGACCAAGCTACAGAGTAGCCGCCTGTCATAGATTACGAAACCACGATCCCAAGAGCTTCCGATGAAGATACAGAGTAGACGCCTGTCAACGGTCACGAAACCACGATTCCAGGATCTTTCGACGAAGGTACAGAGAAGCCGACTTTTACAGGTCACGAAACCATGATTCCAAGAGCTTCAGACGAAGGTACAGAGTAGACACCTGTCATAGGTCACGAAACCACGATTTCAGGAGCTTCCGACGAAGGTACAGAGCAACCGCCTGTCATAGGTCACGATATCAAGATTCTGGATAAAACTGACCAACAAGCTATTTGATCAACTCGTTATTGGTCAAATGTTATGTTGGAATGTATATTTTGTATGTGAAATATCATTTAGTTATTTCATCGATTGTTGACAACGTTGGGGGAACCTTTGATTCAGATCTTGGAAACACCAACATTAAGAATCTATTTTTCAATTTCTAATAATTTCTAACAGTTTCTAGTTATATGGTAAATAAAGCATTGATAAATATGCTAAAACAAGATATTTGGTATAGGTTAGGAATAAATTAATCTACCATATGGCATTTAAGAGCTATAGAAATTAACCAATGACTATATCCGCTGAAGGGAATGAGTGTTACAGCCTTTGTAATACTGCGGATAGTTTCGACTTAACTTAACCTTTAGATGTTTGATTCTGCATGTTGTATGCTATAATGGGAGATCTTTGTGAGAGAGGAGTAGACAATTAGGTAGAAGACTTTGGTATTCATGTATAAGGAGACTAGCAAACTGGGTGATAGGTTGGTCATATTGGAATAAAAATGGAATTATTTCTTGTTTAGACCCTTTACCTAGTATCCCCCAATTGAAACCCAGTCGATATAACATTTGAAGAGTTTTAATCAAATAAGCCTCTATTTCTAAACGTTTCTATTGTGTTTCCTCTTCAGAGGGAAGAATTTGTGTTTTTTTCAACCGGCATGGTTTTAAAATGATTTTTAATCAAATGATCAAGAAGACAAAAATGTTCAGCTATTGGGGATGGGAGTTTTAACTTAATGGAACTCAAATAATTGTTGGTTCTAACATGAAGGGGAATAAACTAATGCAACATAATCGTGCATAGCGATTTTCTAATGACTTGAGCAAACGCAAATTTAATTTAGGAGAAAATTATGTTCTAAACCCCCCAAACAGAGGGAATCTTTGAAATCCCTACACAAAGCCGACTACGTGCGGCCATCTTGCCAAATGAGGGTCTAAATGTGACATGCGCAGTCTATCATCTCGCGACTAATTATCTACACACGTGTTTTCACAGGCTCAGCGAGAAAGGCTAGTCCAAAATTACCTATCCTCATTTATTATTAGGTTTTTAATTCTAAATAGCTCTTGGCTGACAGAGTGGCCAGCTCAGACGTCTTGGCATATTTATTGATATTCTTCTGTTAATCTTTTATTTTTTATTCACCACTTTCTTTTTATCTCTTTGTAACAATGATAGATGTGGGAGATGTGAGTGAAATATTTACCCGCTAACCGTTTTAAGGTAGGTGAAACAGTGCACCTTCAACTTTTTACATACCTGTCCATTGCCTGAGGGACACTAAATTCATGTTAACATAATTCAGTTGTTTTCAATATACTGGTTTATTATCTCTTTATGTTTTTCCTCGTCCAAGCGATGTCTTCTAGCGCTCAGTGCTACCCTGTTAATTTATATCAACGAGCTGACACTTAGTTTTGCTTCTGGCGATTAGTTAGCCACATCAACGGCCAAAACTGTCAACGTTCTTTTTTTATCTTTGACCATCAATTCGACCAGATTAAAAACACTATCGCTTAATGGCTAAGGGCAAGAATAAAGAAAGAGAATAGGGTATTAAATGTGGATAAAGGGGGTTGACGCCATGACGTGTGGAACTTGTTTAAATTGAGTTTATCCAGACACTTAGTAATGACAAAAAAGGGAGAATAACATGACATACGAATTAATATTATTTTGGAGCTTGTTGTTGATTCTAAAAGGAGATATTTCTTTTTAAAGATGCTTGCCGACAAGTCATGCTTATCCTATCTTTCTTGAACAGTTTGATACTCTGGAATAATATCTTAGCAGCCATTAACGATTTATTTCTTCACACATTGTAATGTAGAGGGGAAGAGGGGTAGAGTAGGGGAGAGGGGGGGGGGGGGGATGGGGCATTCATAAAACAAAATATTAGCCGATTAGGCTCTGTACTGGAATCGAGACCGGCACCCAATGGGCAGCAGTCAATTAAGGCTGATAAGCTAAACGTCACTTAGCCAACCGCCCCTCTGGTTGGGTTTTAACTCGTAGTTAGTGCTGTCAAAGAATATTTAGTACCTGAGGGTCGTGGGTTCGATTCCCATATGGCACCCGGACGGCTTTTTCTTCTTCTCTCTTTCCAAACGAAAGCATTTAATGTTCAAACTGCCCTGTGGATTATCTGTAACTTATTGTACAGGTTAAATATTGTTTAAGTGATATGTTAAAGTTAAAGATACACAATTGTAATCAAACCGTGTTCTAGTGAACCATTTAACCCCTTGATGAGTTGTGTTTCATTAATCCGTTTAACTGCCATTTCAATGATATTATCAAGAGTTGTTACTCACGTCAGTATGAGTATGAGGCTTATTTCTACCGTCACCATTCACAGATATTAAAGAATATTTTGTCTGTTGCCAATAGTTCTGAATCTTACAAGTAACATCGCGATAGAATAATTATTATCCTTTTCCTTTAGTACCTATATATATGTCGGCTAAATACCACAAGTTCCTTCACTAAGCCTTCGTTTGAATTATGATTTTGTTTGTTTGATTGGGGTTTAACGTCGTACTCAAGGATATTTCACGTATATGACCACGGATTGTTCACTTCGCACTGCTCCTGGATTAATCACGGTGGAAAATCGGGAGAGAACCACGTAAAAACGAATTCCGCGATTGACAAAGCCATGCCATGTGACTCACTCATATACCTGATGGTCGACAGATGGACTCGATCCCGTGAACGGTAAATCGAAGTAGGCTTAATAAGCGCACACGCTACCACTAAGCTATGGCCGCGGGCAGTTTGTTTGTATTTTGAGGTTACATATAATTACATATATTTATGGTATTCAACCTTCGCTGTGTAATATAATCAATTTATGATATATTCAGAGCTTATCCATCGAGAACATAGGCTTACTTTACATCCAAGTCTTTTTGTTTTATCCAAAATACCTTAAGACCTTAACATTTCGTTATTAAACCTTCTTGTTTTCAGTTCAGTGATTCTACCATAACTTTGACTGACAATACAAAATTGTTTAATTTTCAGTCAAACAGGTCATCCAGTACGACTTGAAGTCAAAGGTCATGTCCAACCGAAATGGAGATAGATAAAGCGTTCAATGTTCTTTTAACTCGCTTACTTGGTGGTCTGTTTTAAGACGAACAGAAAGTGGGCGAACACATTACGAGGTACACAGCGAGGTCATGTTGAAGAATGACCTTCTGTAAGTTGTCAGCAAAAGTCACATTGTCCAAGGTTGATTTATGTTTAAGTGGAGAATGGAGGAACCCGTTTTAACTGAATAGCCACTATTTTTTCTACTTTCACACGTCAACAGGTGTGCTTTGATCGGAGAGCTTTGATATATTGACACCTGAGTTAATAAGATAACACATCAAAGTGATTCAGATATTACTAGCCGTGGACGTTCACAACTCCTCCACCGATTGTCATCTTTGCTGTAGATATAATCGGTTTGATTAGCAGATCAAATATGTCAGGTAAAAAAATTGTGAGTATAGTGTAGAGAATCACAAATAAACACTTTTGATTTCCAACACCCCATACATTCCCTAGAAGGCTGTCACAAAGCCTGGTATTACACACACAGTCCATAAGCGATAAAGTAAGTATTGCCTTCTCTCGAGAACACGGCGAGTTTTATAGCAGTCTAAAATGGCTAATTTAAACTAAAATAAAATCAACATTTTTATAAAATATATTGAGAGTGAGAGGAAAAAACTAATATGCTGTTTGTAACTTTTTCCTTATAATTTTAAAAGTTACTCCAAAGTGACACAACCATGTTCAAGATATCTGAACATATTCATGTTCCCCGGGCAAGATATGTGAACATATCCCATGTTCCTCGGGCAAGATATGTGAACATATTCCATGTTCCCCGGGCAAGATATGTGAACATATTCCATGTTCACCGCGCAAGATATGTGAATATATCCCATGTTCCTCGGGAAAGATATATGAACATATTCCATGGTCCCCGGGCATGCAGGATATCTGAATTTATTCCATGTTCACTGGGAAATATATCTTAACATATCCCGTGTTCCCTTATAAAACATACAAGTAGGCTTACATTTAATTACAGTAAATAAGCTTGATAACAGCAGCACTTTACTAGTATGCAGATAGGAGAAATTACTCCTAGGGCTTATTACAATGAAAAATGGTTGACAATATAGAACTAAACAAGTGCCGACATGTTTCCTTGTAAACAGAAGCAACCTTGGTAAAACCAATAATATAATCGTGTTTGGAACAAAGCAATAGGCCAAATACCACATTGGCTTTAATTACACAGAACACCAATCCATCTAACAGAGCGATGTAATGAGTTTTTTCACATCTAAACCTGGGTCGTTTCTTCTGTTCGACAGGTAGATTTACAGGATACTTTCTCAGAGACCACCTTTCTTCATCTGATTACCTTCTCGGAGACCACCTTTCTTCATCCGATTACCTTGTGATTTACCAATATAACAAACTGGTAACACAGCTTGTTATCATACATACAGTTATGGCTGTAGAAAATTGTACTCTGATAGGTCCCTGTGGCCAATGATTGGCTACTGCGATCCGGATCACAGAATCTCTAGATACCATATTATCTCCCCAGAACATGGTCAGGTTCTGTCTGTGTACATAGCAAACCGACAAGAAAACGATTTTTCTTGTATCTCTGCGATGTGGCATGTCCATAAGTATATCCTCCTTATTGGGAATATATCATGAATTGTACAGGTCGCGAATAACCTGTATATACCGTTTGTATCTTATTGAAAGAAGAAATGCATATAGTTTACAAGCTGAAAAAAGCTGGTCAGCGTGTCTTATCCAAAATCATGTGCACATAACAGTGATCGTCTGAAACTTTGAAGTTCATAAATGACCGCACAGATTTCACAATATATATATTCATTGTAGAGAAAGGACATTTTACTCGCCTCCACCGTCAATGAACTAGGGTCGTTTCTAAATATATATAAGGATATATATATATATATATTTAATATACATGTAGTGTAATTCCGAAAAATGATAAGTTATCGTTTTTCGGAATAACACTTTTTGTGTATTATGTTTAACTCTTCACATGCTTTTGGAAGGTATTATATATGTATATATTGTAGAAAAAGAAAATTTCGTATATGTATATATGTAAGGGGATGTATATAATTTTTTTAATGTTCAAATGATGTTTTTTCGTTATGTCAATATAATAATCAATCCGAATTGGTGTTTATGTCAACAAATGGCTAATACCAATGTAAATACATCAGATTGAATAATAAGACTGACAAGTATAGATGATAGAAAACTTAATGAAGCTTAACATTTTTAACCGTACATTTAAATAAAATTTAAACAAATGTTGTTTTAACTTGGACAGGAAAAGTGAAGATAAAACAAAGTGCCATTTTTTCGTTTGCCAGATTGAACTATCACAACGAATTGAAAGAAATATTTGAGGTATATAGCTCATAGATTGTGATGTATTTAACAATTACCGCCATTTGTCGTGAGGTTAATATACATGTATATGAAGCCGAGCTCAACGAATACAGGTGGGGATTCATATTTTGACAAATCCGTTTCTATAAGGCTATTATTTTCGCTCCATTCCTTGTCAATTGACCTACCTGAATACTGTATGACACGTGTATGAGTCGAAGTGCCGTGACGATCTTTAAACAATAGCTCTATATATCAGATGTAAATGAATTGAAGCGATTCACAGGACAGTCTTGTTAACAAATTAGACTCCCAAATGAAAGCTATTAAATGATGTTTAGAAGCGAGAGAGTTCCTGATCGCTATATGTATCTCTGATTACTTACACGCCATTCTCTGATCTTAACCGTCTATTTATGCCGTGTCTCAGTGACTCGAATAAAACTATTCTTTCCACAGACCAACTGCGTGAATACATTATCAAACCATAACCAATTTATACACTTAGGTCACGCCGAAGAATTTCAACTTTTTACTTGGACTATTAAATTGCCATTTAAGCAGCTATGTCGATTTGTAGGGGGTATCTCCACGGCTGTGTCAACGCATATATTTCATTTAATATAATCTTGACAATACAGTATTTGTGTTGTATCTATACACAGTATAAAACGTGTGTTATTTAACATGTAAGTATTATCAACGGTCGTTATTATTCGATCTAATTGTATTTGTGTTCTGTGAGTGATATTGAACCAATAATGAGAAGACATATGGAATTAAATGACAATAAATCTATTTGATATTGCGTGCGCGTTTAAAAATGGGACACCGGAGTTGGTTGCTCTAGACGAATTCCACATCGACTTATAGATTATTCTACGCTCTAATAAAGGTTTGTCCACGTGATTTACAACATCAGATGGGGACTGTCGAACCAAAAACGAGTACATTTAATTTTAAAATGTTGAGATTCAAAAGACAAAAGTTTTTTATTAGAACAGTTAAATACACCAGGACATCGAATCAGTGCGATCAAACACAACTTTCACATTTATACCTAAATACCTAATTTTATGGCTTTAGAAAGTCACAATTTGACAATACTTATGTTTATAAAGAAGTAGAATCCATTACACAAACGTCGTTGTACCTCGTGGCCATCTGAATAAACTGGCTAGTTCTGTGAAACGATTGCGGTCAGCATGTTAAGCTGTATAAAGACACAAATGAACTGCTATCCAAAGACAATAGAAGCTATCCACACACTCAAAACAGAATTAAACCAAATTTCTATGCAGTCTCTGTTTATTCATTTGTTTTTTCATCCATCCATCCATCTTTGGGGGGGGGGGGGGGGGGGGGGGGGGGGGGGGGGGGGGGGGGGGGGGGGGGGGGGGGGGGGGGGGGG
>JAVFBX010025532.1:0-12674 GCA_034783855.1 Mopalia kennerleyi | reverse complement strand
CCCCCCCCCCCCCCCCGCCCCCACTTACATACATTCATGCAACTCAGAAACAATGATTTTGTGGAAAAAAACATAATCTGATAGTTTGTTTTAAAACGTATGTTTTGATAAATTGAAGAATAAATCAAACAAGCACAACAGAAAACGATATAAGGTCACATGATTTATTAGAGAACGTGATAAAAACGTTGAGTAGTAAGATAATCTATAATTGCCCTCTTTGGGTCTTATCATTGTTCAAAGGGCAAGAGGCCATTAACAGTTCTCTGGCCATAATCTTACTAAACTTTTTCTATAGAATCGCTATTCTTTATCATTGGAGTCCATTTAAAACGGACAGCACTGAGTCAGTAGGTAAACCGAATATTGACGACGAACGAACAAAAACTGTACAATTTCTATACTCTCTTCATATATATATATACACATACAACTATAGCTCTTCTTTTCACGAGATGGGCGAGGTGTTTCTCATATCGAGAGCCCCAGCCTGTCTGGTTAACTCTCTCTGAATGTCCACGGAGTGCCGAAGAGAGGAACTTGCAGACACCAGCATAGCCTCGTGTCTTGACGCCGTGGTAGAGGGACTGGATAATGACGATTTAACTGACGATAATGAGTATGGGAAAGGTAAACCATTGTTACCAAGAGTTATGGGTAATGGATGAGTGACGTACGACAGAGGGCTGCTATAATTCGTGTGGCTGCTGATCGATGACAAGTATGAGTGATTTTGGCCCGGTGATTTGAGGCCTTTGTGAGCCGGTGATGACGTCATATGGTAGGGATGTGACGTAGATAAACTGAGAGCTGACGTCACAGCTGATTCACGTGACCTGTGATTGTCTGAAGTATTTGTTGGAAGAAATTGTGACACGGACCATATTTTGGGTCTAGTTGAGCTTTCACTGTTGTTAGCCACAGATTCTGATTTGTTGCTATTGGAAGACACTTTGTCCATAGAATTTCTAGAAGAACACATTTCTCTTAGAGACGGCGAGAAACTAGGTGAGGCAGACGACAAAGAACTCTCATTATCAAGCTGATTTTCCTCGTTCACTGTTTGACTTTCCGTGCTGAAATGTCTTTCTTTCGTTGCAGGTTTACTGGGCAGAGGCGAAGCCGGGAGATCATCTACTGTCACGTGATCGTCACTTGACTCTCCAATATCTATGGATTCTGGAACATAAAATATTATCATATTTTAAGAAATTATGATATAGACAACAGTTTGCAACAAAACATTTATGTTTAACGAACACAATCATTTGAATGTTAGTTGAGTATGCATGCAATCTTGAGCAGCCAAAGCATAATTCGCTGCATAGCTCGGTTGCTTATCCTTATCCTTATTTATTTTTACTATGTTATTGTTATTGCATGTATAACAATATGTCTTCATCAATAGCAGAATACAGATCGGAAGACGGTGTTACCAATGTATTAAATCTCTTCTGAAAATACTCAATTGTTAACATATTATATTCCAATGTCTACTTTGCGAGGTTGTCCTTAAAATCTCTCAATTAAATAGCGCCCTAGTCGGTCATTTGAGTCCGCAGATGTCAATGTTTAACTGTTTGTGCCCTCCACTCCAATTGTAGCTTTTCCGATAACCAACGTTACTAGAGTTTAGAATTGGCGGTTGTTTGTTAGATTGCTACTCGGAGTTGCCAGAAAGTGTGATGTTCATAGTGTTTATCTGAAAGGTGTTATTATCGGATCACTAATCACCTAATACCGGGTCTACAAAACACCCACATCATCCAGCAGCTTCTACAGGGGCTCCTTCCACTTCCGGTATGTCTTAAATTAACAACAATTAGAGCTACGGGGTCTGGTTTAGAAATGATAGGGTGTAGATTGTTGAGAATGAGCTTGTCTCCCATTTAATGGCAGGTTGATCACGGATGCAGGCTCTCGATAACTACCTATCTAGCCCGACCTGTGCGTGCATGTCAGTGACAGACAGCATCAAGCCAAACTCTCCCAAGCCGGGGACCATCCAAAGGCTAATCGTAACAAGTCCTCAGGGCAACAGCCTATCAACGTAATTGATGAGTGTTCCACCCAGGCCATGCACCCCCCACACACCCCTCCCTTCCCCAAATATAACCCAATAGCCCGTCACACGCACGTAGAATTAGCGGTTACACGGCAGGCATAGTGGTTGAACGCAAACTTCTTCATTAAATACACACAGGACATTTGTGCTGTTGTCGGTCTGTGACTCCAGGAAGCCAATTCGCAAATGAAAATGGTCTACCTCGGAAGAATATTAAAATCAACCACATGCACATCACCCTATTTTGAACGCGAAAACTACAATAAAAGTTACAGACTTTTCGGTATACTTAAGTCAAGTGAAGGGCATATTCGCCTAAGGCAAATTCAAAGGAATGCATTCCATGTTTTCAAGGCTTCGAATATTTTAAAATTGGTGTATTTATCAAGACTTTGGGGTCAGATTGCTTGGTGTATGTCTCAAATGATGTTTACGATAAGCGATGGTCTGCAGACACGCTTTATGTGGTTAGAATTGGATGATGGATTGGACGGACAGTATGTGGTCGAAGGGAGTGACTGGTTAACAGTAGGGGATAAAACTACTAGACTCCTCTCTTATCGGGTTGACCACTGGGCTAATAAGCGTGGGATCAGTTATCCGCCCTGTCTCACACCCATAACACACCCACCGGAACCGCTTCGGTATTATACTATTTATTATCCATGTCGAGTCTCAAGTACAGATATTAAACAATGTTCTGCGATACGTTACCACCAAATCTTTGTTTTAAATCAAAAGCGACTGGTGTGTTGTCGCCATTGTGTATCTCATGATGAAAAAGAAACTATAAAACAGGCGCATGATTTTGAGTACAGCTTTGTAAACTGGTTATATGATTTTTCTTTCAATAATTGTATTGCTTTTCTTCAAGGTTTCTAACTAGGGGCCGTAGAGACAGTTAACTTCAAATATGGCCAGGATAGGAACATTATCTTTTCTAACAAAACATAAGCTAAATAACCTTTGCCATGGCGTTAAACACAAATCTATCAAAGAAATCTTCGTCACTATTACGGTAAAAACAGAATCCCAATTGTAACTGAAACAAATTCGCAGGCGTCTAAGAAGTGAAGAGAACATTAAGAGGCAGTGGAAGTAGTTAACTGTTTGATAGAAGAGAATTGACTGTGCGTGCAGGCCCGGTGAACCGCTGACATCATTCTCACCGACACAATCACTATCAAATTTCAATCGTTAATTGCTTGAGTGCGGAAACCGGAAGTCTCGCGTAACCAGATCTCGCGCACGGCGTTATTTCTGCTATTTTCTTCCCCGCTCGCTCACAAACGGTAAATTATCAAACAGAAGCGTTAAGACAGATGAGGAGGTGGGGTGCTTGAAGAAATACTTGATGCACGATTTTAAGTTGCTTTTGCCGTCTTTCTATGAGCATTAGAGAATCAGTCAAGTGATACCAAGTTAAGATTAATAAAACAGTTTCGTCCAAACGATTGGTTTAATGGATATCTTAACTATGTTATCGGGAGTGTGGATGGGTTTCCTCCATTTTAACAGGGTTATTATTTAACAAGAGACTGACAATCCACTCTCACAAACCGAGAATGAGAAAACAAAATATGAAAAAGAGCCACTCCTAGTGGCTTTGGTTGATAAATTGGAATTCTCTCAAATAATTTTCATTTTTGTCAGTTCAGATTCTCACAAAGTAATTCGACATTTCAAGAGCACATTTTGCGTTAGGGTAATAATTTGCCATTTTTGTTAATTTCGTATATCACCTTCATACTTTAGGCTGAACCATCAAGACAGACTTAAGTACGAACTATTAATTAGAAACAATCAGGACGTAGTAGAAACGGAACAAGCAGGCCTCATCAGATAGGACCCTGGCTTTGCATGCATAGACGGTGAATATCAAAATCTGGTGAAATGACTGGTAATAGATGATAGCAGTCTGCAGAGATTTTAAATGAATTGTCAATCCGAGTAGTTACATTAAAGTATGCCCATGGGTAATTTACTAGATTTGTTGGCTTAGCCAGGATAGACCGTCGAGCCGGGCAACTGGTGGAGGGGTAGGCGTCTTGTCCGCTGCCACAACTTCTCCAAACCTTTATAACTGATTAATTTGAGTCGCTTGATTCTGACCGAGTAAACCCCCACGGGACAAAGGACAGCGCCCCGAGATGAGCCCGGCTCCCTCCCATTACCATTGTTACCCTATATTGTCAGTGATAACAGGCTGAAAAGAGCAGCTGCGGTGACAAAAGAGATAGAATGGATACATATCTGGTTGACCACTGGCTTATCTCATCAAACAGACTGAGTGGGCCCCCTCACCCATTAGGTAAACCCATGCATAACATAATACACCTTTAAAATCAAGACTATAAGAATTCTTCTCTCAAATAAAAACCGTAATTAATCGGGTAAAAATGTTCAACTGACAGGGTGTATATGAAGTCGAAGCAGTGACTCATCTCTTTATTCTGTGAAACGGCAAGAGTTGCTAATTACGGGATTAGATATCAACAGATTGCAAAATATTATCTACTACAAACAATTCTTCTGAAAAATTTGTTTGTCGTTGTAAAACAGCATGCCGAGGAATAGAATACCAACAGTTAAATATGGATACAGGAAATTACATGCTTCGCACAAAAAGACCCACGGCAAATAAATAATAAAGGAGTAACTTTCAAAAATTAAATAAAAGTGGGAATGTTAAGGATCGAATGTGTATTGTAACACATACCTGTGTAATAACATGTTCTTTAGTGTAAACTCATCATGCAAACTAAGACGGTTGCATTCCAGAGTGTATCAAATTGTCTACCATCTAGCCAAGGCATTTAATACCTACATGTGTGCCTGGAAATATCCTGTTTTATTTATACAATCTAGGTGTTGAAAAATGCTGAAATCTTGGCTCAGATAAACGGTTAGCTCAGCGGGA
Source organism: Mopalia kennerleyi (assembly GCA_034783855.1). Classification (NCBI taxonomy): domain Eukaryota; kingdom Metazoa; phylum Mollusca; class Polyplacophora; order Chitonida; family Mopaliidae; genus Mopalia; species Mopalia kennerleyi. The sequence goes on along the minus strand of JAVFBX010025532.1, from coordinate 7,689 downwards.
TGTGCAGAATGACTGGTGTTTTCTTTCAACTTACACTTTACACAGCGACCATCAAAGTTGGGTAGGAATATTTCTTTCCTATATACCTTGATGAGATATTTTCTACATCTGAATAAAATACAGCTTTCTTTTTCCGTTGTTGCTGCTTGTATGAATAATTTTCATTCCTTATTATATAGCCTTAGCAGACGACGCATCCTTCAAACGGTAGACATACAATATGTCTGAAGTTTACCATACAATAGGAATGTGCTTTGCAAAGGCATGCGATTTTACCCTTTCTTAAAACACATCTCAGAAGGGTGACGAAAAACGGAAGTTTTTTTCTGGGTTGTTTTAAAATCAAACTACAGTTGCAAATAATCATCGAGGATTTTAATAACTAGCGAAAATAACAACCTTACATAACCTTTAAATAACGTCATACCGCGCTATGAGGGCGGTGCAAATACGCGTCATTTCGGAATGTAACTGGGGCACGTTTATTGCGGAGGAGTTATTTGGGAATATTGCATGTATCGAATAGCCAACAATCAATGGAGACCCCGTGGGTTGTTATTGAGTCGATCATGCAGGCTACTGGGCACGTAATTGCTAACAAACGACAACAGAACTGCAAACAAAATACCCAACAAATTGGATCCTCGATCGTATCGATGTCATTTTATCTAAATTATTTATTGGTGGACCAACTAAGACAAGTGGATTAAACTGTTGGAAACATTACCTATTGATTTGTTTTTTAATGGGAGAGTTCAACACAAATCCAGTAATATTACAATGTCAATGATAGCCTAACCCAATTGATTCACGTCATTCAGATGGACCAGCAGATTACATAGGAAGGGCAGATTAACACGACCTATACATACTTGTTTTTGAAATATGTAAATTGCATAGAATTATATATTCCAGTCGAAACATATGAACCAAAACAATCTTATCTGGAATCATGTGCATTTATAATTTACAAATTCCAGTCCTGTTAGTCTACATAGGAGCGAATTAGCATGTGTTGATTTCATGATGTCACGTCTGTCGCAGCCAGTCCGATAATGTGTGTCGATTATAGTGTCGGGCTAACTGATGTCATATTAACAAGCCTGTCAACACGCAAATAGATTATGCATCTAGACCAGTGTTTCACGAGATGAAATTAGCCTATATATCAGAAAAAACGTCCACATCCAGAGATAAGTCGTAGAACTTTACCAGTGTCAGAGAATCATTAGACCAGAGTCAATCTATAATGAATTGCATGTTCAAACACAAACACCCGGCTATATAATAGTTTTCTTTTTGTACTAATCAATAATGTATAGGTATGCATACATATAAAGCCCTGTGTTTACTCGCAAAGCTGAGGATCTAGCCATGTATATAAATATCTAATAAACTTTGTACATTTATACGACTAATGAGATCAACTGACGCTGTTTTATTGAATTCGCATTACTGTATGATAAAATTGGCAATACAATATTGGTGTGTTTTCCTTCCGACCTATTTTTACATCTGAAATATTTAATCCACATTGATAGCTTGTTACCTACATTAAGATTGTTTAACATACCTAATTTGTCGGTTTGGGTTCTCTCCGTGTTGGCTGGAGACTGGGGTGTTGATCGGCCTGGGGAACCTCCGTCCATCTTCTCTCTTTCGTCGCCGTCTTTCTCATCGTCACCAAGATCGTCAAAATCATCGCCGTCGTCGTCAGAACGGTTTCTAGGCGACCACGTCATCTTGTTCTCTTTCTTGAGACGCCGTCTGGCGTTGGCGAACCACGTGGACACTTGAGTCAAAGTCATTTTAGTTATTATGGCCAGCATTATTTTCTCTCCTTTTGTTGGGTAGGGATTTTTTCGATGTTCGTATAACCAAGCTTTTAATGTATTTGTTGCCTCTTTAGTGGCATTTTTTCTGCGTGCTGCATTTAAATCCATCGGTCCAAACCTATGAAATAAAACGAACACAGTTAGGGAACATTATTTTTACCGAACCAATAAAGTATTTTTAATAATGAAGTAATTTTTGTGCAAAAATATAACAATCAAGCAAGACAGTTAAAGAGCTGACGTGTGGATACATAATTTTGGACTGTGAATCATCTAAGGGTGGGCGAGTGAGGTCTCGGTGATAATATGGCTTCCTAATATTGGGTTTAAAGAAGACAAGTAAACGGTGAAACTACTGTGTGTCGATAATGATATATAAAACGAAGAACGAGACATTTGAACCAACGTTAACTACTGTCTACAGAGTAAGGCAATTTGTTTAATAGGTACGGGAAAAGATTAATTGCATTATGATTATTCCCTCAGCTACATGCAGTTGAAGGAATATGCGCGAATCCAATTGTTTAAGGAAAGTAATGGCAGATGTGTTTCGAAGGAATATATTTTGTTAGTTTACACTTGGTTACAGCTCCGTGTTGTGAGCAGTTGATTCCACACGGGGTGGATTAGTGTCCACTCTTGATAATTGATATATAACTTTAAGTCGGTTTGCGGAGTGTGAAAAAATATAGTGACCATTTAAATAAACACATCAGTTCGTCCAGAAGTTTGGTAAATTTGTAAAAAAAAACCGGAGTTCTTACCCTGCTCCATAGGAGTATGCCGCCATGGATGTATCGTAGGGGAAATACATGCCGCCCGTATGAGCGAGGTGTCGCCAACCTTCTACGGCCTCCTTTGCGCTGTCGTACTGGGTGGAAGTCTGGTGACAATAAATAAACACATCATTATTAGAGCATTAGTTCACGCAAACATTTCACGGCTTATTCACCTCAAATAATGAAACTATGACTATAGCAGCGTCCGCAAAAACAACCAATCGGGCTTCCCATTGATCCTTTTTTTTTCAGAAACAACAGTTCCTTTAACTTTTCCAGTCAACATAAACGTAAGTTCAAAATAAGAAAGTGTTATCCCCAAAAAACGAGAGTACTGTAACATAAATGTATTTTATGCGACCGAATAAAGAATAAATAATTTAAGTCACAGAATTTCTTTTGTAAATAAATTACATGAGTATATAAAAAATACTGTAATTCAAATTAAATAAAGAATTAATATAAAATATAATTTAAACAATATGGTTTGATATTTTATAACTTGTGCCTGTAACATTGGCTTAAACTCAATCATGCTATATTAAAAGGTAAATAAAACACATGGGCATTTAACAAACAATTTAATATCGATAATTTTATTATCATTAACAAACATGTTAATAAGTTTATAATCATTAACAAACATGTTAATAATTTTTGTTGTGAAGAGTTTTTTAAGCATAATTTTATTCATGACACTATGAGTCAGTTGGCTCAGATGTCTTTTAAATTGGATTCTACGTAATATAGAGCGAGAATTAAATGTTGATAAAATATATAATAAGAAAATTTCGGGGATATAAATTTTGAATTAAATATTTATTTGATATAAATATGAAATTTATATCTTCAATCGTTCTCCGTGTATCGTTTATGCTCGAGACGTCTTGTGATATGATTAAACAGATGTGGAGTTTCCTTAATCTTTACTCCGCTGTGATAAGATTTGGGGAGTGGAGAGAACGGGGTGTAAGTTTACATACTTCTGCTATTAACTGAATGTCTAAGCGTTTTCTCGACATGACTGTCTCGGATTGCGTCCCGATAAATAAACTGTGCTCTACCATGTGTTCAAACAGGGTACTAGATTTATGACTGTACACAACAAGATTCCATACAAATCTATTGCTCTTCGCACGACACAAATATTTACTACTTAAGACATATATTATTATGTTTTTTGGATTTTACATTTCTTTTTTATTTAGTTATTTTTTAGATTATTCGTCGTGCATTCAATTCCTTCTCTAGCTAATATCATATATATTTTATACATGTATTTTATTGTTACCGAGGTCTTGTCAGTGCACTACATTGAACAGACTTTCACTATACAATAGCTTATCAAACACAATTTTTAAAAGTAATTATTTATTAATATTTTTGTATTTAAACCGCAATTGATCTGTAAATATAAGGAGTTTCAAGCCATCTTACAAATATCGGTACTCAGTTGTAATATATTTCAAAAAAATAAACAGTCAATTAGAGTTCTGAAATTATTTATTCATAGTAATATTTCCCGAACAGCTAATATTCAAAAACATTGAAAATTGTAAATATTGAACAAGTTTACATCTAATATCTCTGGAAACTTAAGTATTTAAGTGTAACAGGTAAGACTGGGACTGTAACTGGCACCGCAAGCAGCACACAATGTATTGCGAAACGATATACAGAGCCACGGTTAAACTATGTTATATTATTTTCCGTCAAACACCTATTGATCGATCTCGTTATTTTACCTGAGACATTACTCAAGGAAACCGTCTTTTGGAAACCTATATGTATATAAACATTAACAACCAGCCAGTCGAGTGAGTGTTTAAGCAGTCTAAGCAGTATTAAGATATTTACTGTGTGTTTCAAATTAAATCATTAGAACTGTTTAAACTATGCATTAAAGCCGTAATGAATTCTGCTTTTAATTCTTATTTATCTCATAGTTCAGGCAATAAACTTACAATACATATTTTGAATGGATTGCACATAAATCAATATAGAGAAAATGTCTGTAAAGTACTTACGAGAGGTGAATAAAATGCGGATCCGTCAGCTCCCAGAGGTACGTAAGATTGGGCGGCGGCTGCTGCGGCATAGGCTGCTGATGTACCGTAGACAGCATCTCCCAGAGTGGGGACACGAGGGTAAGCTAACAAGCCCGACCCATACTGACAAGAGCAGATTGTCTGTCCCGTGTGTGGGTCTGTCACCACCGGCCGACCGTTGTCACAACATCGAGGAACCATGTCGCTTCTGGGAAGAGTCAGGCCTTCTAGTGTAGCTCCGTCCCGGCCAACTGTGACCATTGATAAGGAATCAAAGTCCACTTAAATTAATAATCAGGAATTGGCAATCTAATCGGGATCCACAATTGCTTCCCTTTTCTAGTATTGTAAAGTTATATCAAATCATACTCTTCAGCCATAAGTACCAAGTTCTCTGGTGATCTGTTACTGGACACGTAAAAATCAGAACCAAAATATTGCAATGATGAATACAGGTTAAAAGAAATCCAAGTTCTTCAAAATCTGTTGATCCTTGTTGTCCAGAGAAAGTTGGCTTGTTAGTCTGTTTGTAGAAGACTAAGCAAAGGCTGTTAACACTCGAACTATTTACTCTCGTAATGCCGTGCAGTTGATAGGTATCGGAGTCCAGGGAAGCCAAGCTATCGTCTGCTCTTAAATATGTCGTCTGTTACTTCCAGTTTCCCACGAGGTGAAGATGAGTTATTAGGGTATACTAAACGGACTTGAAGATGTTGACACGCTAATGAGGGCACACTGTCGACTGTCTTACGGTCCAGTTTAACATTCTATATTCTAATAAGTAAAGAAGCGGGCCCGACCGTTGTCTTTAGCGCCCGATACAATCAATGTGAGGACAGTATGGTCAGAGAGTTGTTTTAAGCTCGGCCCAGTCTCACACCAGTGATTTGCCCACCACAGCTCATTCTCGGACTGTGTTAAATTAAATCAGGGGGAAGGCTTGTTCTCCTCCCGGCAGAGAGCTGTGACCGAGGAATTATCGCCCTAACGAGTTTCTTACGAGCGAAACGGTTGGCCGAGCTCAGACGTCACTCAAACCACAGCTAATTGAATTGAGTGACCACGCCCACATATCAGCTTGAGTGACAGTTAACGGATAACGCCCAGCAGAACATCCCCACCAATATGTAAACTGCGAATTTTCGAATCACCTAGCGCTAAATTTCACACTGTTAGTAATTTTTTAAATAAAAAATTAATCCCTAACAAGATGATCTCAGAAATTTGCAAATCGATATAAGAATTTTCCTACTATAAAACTAAGTTAAAAGAACGGATCATTTGTTTTATTTTAAAAGTATTGATCACATTAGCAAAAAAAAAAACGAAATATGACACAGAACCAGACAAATTTTAAAAATGTAAATATGTATTGATGCACCTGTACAGAAATACATGTTATTTGTGTGGCCAGCAGTTTATATTATAGAGGTATGTTTCATTTCGATCGCGAAGCAAGCGAGGTAGTCATAGGTATGCTGGTAAGAAATGATGGGTAATTGACTATTCTATAGGTTTACTTATTTTTAAAAGAAACAAACATTGCTGTAAAATTATTCCCGTTGGCCATTATTTTAAATGCGTTTCTCCTGTATTTAGACGGCTCTGAAATGGCCATTTAAAGTATTATTTTGAAGCCCGTGTATGCCTATATAAATGATAACAACCGGCATGTTGACAGCCCCTGGGCTTCCTAAACTAACAATATTGTTGTTTGTGTTTTCAGACATTTGTATAAAGTGCGGATCTATAAACTGCTATGAAAAAACAGCCGGAACATTTATATTCACTCAGTGAATTTTATCAATAGCATATATGTAAATGATTAATATCAGTGTGATTAATTTGTAGAAATATAAACAAATAACAATCAATATTGTTTGAAGTTTATCAGTGGTAGGGACGAGAGCAGCTGTCTCTTGAAATCGTCCGATACCATAAATAGGATTTAAATACTTTTATATAGTTAGTGATTTTCAGGAAGCATTCTACGTCAAAGATTTAGTATAGATTTGTTTAATTAAAATAATGTAATATAACATAACTACAAATTTACTGTATTCTTCGTTTGTTAAATACAAAAATGTCTAATTTCCAAATATTGGCCTTTACAATATTATTGATATAAAGAAATTAATATTTTAATTTTTAATTTCTAAATCAAATTACGCACTGTGTTAAAACTTTAGATTTGGCTATATATTTTGTGATGCAGTTTCTATTGCGAGCTGGTGCATACATATCAGCACTGACGGAGCTTGTATCAACTACTGTCACTCAATGCACGGTGTACGTAACAGATACATACCGTATGCATGTTTGAACAATCTGAATCAGCCCTTCTCTACATACAAATAGAGTTTTTAGTTAATGATTACAGTTTGGTGACAATTAATGTATTGTGAAAGAAAGCAAATCGTGACGAACAACCTCCTAATATCCTCACAGATAAACAAATAGGGAACGAGTGGACATATACTTCTAACAAGTTCATCATCATTTCCATTGTCAACCCACTTCAGTTCAAGGCAACAAAAAATGGTTGATAATCTACATAGAATTATTACACTACATAACCTATGAATAATTTTACTCACTCGACCTCTGGAGTTAACCGAGTACATTTTCCTAAGCTATGTATGTATACGATGTAACGAAATGGGATCGCGTGAGAAATAGAAATTAGAAAACGAATTTACCGCTATAAAGGAGCTAATCCAACAACAACAACAACAACAACAACAGCAGCAGCAAAACTCGATGTGCGGAACCATTATGAGATTCGCTGGTTAATGTTTAATCATTCCACCTGTGTGTTACCTGTAGGATATGCATTTTTTTTTTTTCATTATATTTAAAAATGCAGGAGACATATTTATGGGAGGATAGCGACATTAGCTACCATCGTCGTTGATTCCTTTCAACTGGCAGTCATTCAAACATTGTGTATTCTAGTTTAACTACACAGTCGCTTGGACAATGCCCATATCTGTTCCTAAGTAGTAAACTATTGGAAACTTTAAGTTA